>PVHX01003109.1:78047-150266 GCA_004024805.1 Geosciurus inauris | reverse complement strand
TATGCATATATATGAACTGGGAATGTAACTTGGTGTCAGGATATGTGCCTAGCATGTATGAGGTCCTGAGTTCAATCCTTAGCACCACAAAAAGAAAAGGAATGAAAGGAGGATTTGGGGCTGTGGTGTAGCTCAATGGTAGAGCATTTCAGCACATGTGAGATCATGCTTTCAATTCCCAGTACCACCAAAAACAAAACAAAACAAAAAAAGTAATAGAAGATGAGGTCTAAAGTTCAAGATGGGGTTAAAGTGGAGGGAGGTAGATAAGCAGACCATACAAATCCTTGTAGGTTGTTGCAAGGACTTTGGTTTTACTCTGAGGGAGATGGGAAATTCTGGAGATTATTAGATTATTAATTTTAGGGAAGAAATCAATCTATGTTACTTGTGTATCTACCTAAGTTTTAATCCTATTTTAAGTCATCCTCTGAGTTTTTTTCTGGGGAACATTCTTCAGAGTTTTTTTTCACCTATTATACCTTAGTTACACCTTGGTTTTAGCACTTACATATTGTACTACTATGGCATAAATGCCTGTTTACCAACTAGATTGCAAGACCAGGACTGTCTCACTCTTCTTTATTTTTATCCAATACCTTATATAGTACTAAGTACATGGTGAATATTTGATAAACATTTATTAAATAAATACACTAGTAAGAATGTGTTATGTTTTTATCCTCAAATTCTCAGAGTATGATAAATACCTCCAGATTTAGCTCTGTTATATCCTCCTGGAATTCACTATCTTGAGAAGTAAATCCGGGATTAAGGCTCTGCTAACAGTGCTGAGATTGGATTGTTGGGTTTTTTCTTTGTGGCAACAGGACTTCAAACACCCCCACTTCCAAAATGAAGGCTGACTTGCTATTATTAGGGCAGGACGGAAGAACATCCACCTACACCTACAATGTCTGGAATCCAATGTGATTCCTTCTTCTAGTCAACCTGTGTAGGCCAGAGCATGAGAATCTCTAACACCAGAGAATGGTTGCAAACCCTGACAGGTCAACAACATCAGGAGATGTCTTATATACTAGAGCACTTAGAAGTTGAACCAATAGCTTGAACTCCATCACTAACTAGCTATATGACCTTGAACAATTCCCTCAACTTTTTAAGGTCTCTCTCATTTGTTAAATTGGATGTTAGTGTAGGGAATCACTGAGTTCATTTCAAAGTCTAAGTTTTTTTCAGATGCCTAGAACTAGTTTAAGAAATTACTGTCTTTAAAAGCTCATGTTTTGTTTTTATTTCTCCAGGAGTTTCTTCTTCTGATTCAGAAGGGGACCCTAACAAGGAAGAGATGAATCGGTAATTCTAACTTTCTTATAGACTTAGTATCCTCAGATCTCAAGAAAAGTCCTAATTGGTTACCAGAAATTGAGGAAAGAGGCAGCTTTAGAGAAGACTCTACTTCTTTTGCTTAAGTCTTGCCTAGCAGAATAATTGGAATATTCTGAGATTTTAAATATGAAGTGACACCTATGAAATATCATACTTGCATCTACAGTGTAAAAAACCAATAACCCAATGATTTCAAAAGTTCATGTTTAGCTAGTACTATAACAACACAAAATTTGGTGATCCTAAATTATATATATAACATATTTAACTTTTATATATTATATATACTTTTATGTCATTATTATACATCATTTTAAAATATTTACACATTGGGCACAGTGGTGCACACCTGTAATCCCAGCACTTTGGGAAGCTGAGACAGGAGGATTGCGAGTTCAAAGCCAGCCTCAGCAATGGGAAGGTGCTAAGCAACTCAGTGAGACCCTGTCACTAAATAAAACACAAAAATAGGGAATGGTTGTCAAGAATCCCTGAGTTCAATCCCAGTACCAAAAAAATAAAATAAAATATTTAAATCATTTATTTAGTGTGTGTATATGTATAGATGTGTGTGTGTGTGTGTGTGTGTGTGTGTGTGTGTGTGTGTGTATATGTAGATATATTTAATCTGGACAAGTTATGTCCTTTTTGCTAAATAGTTGTACTGAATACTGAACAAACTTGCACCCATTTATTCATTAGTTTCTGCAACCATCCACTGAGCACCTCCTCTACCCCAGACATTATACTATATGCAATGGATATTAAGAAAAATCAAGCTGGGTGCTGTGGTGCATGCATGTAATCCCAGCAGCTCATGAGGCTGAGGCAGAAGAATTGCAAATTCAAAGCCAGCCTCAACAACTTAGCAAGGCCCTAAGCAACTCTGAGCAAACCTGTCTCAACATAAAATATAAAAAAGGGCTGAGGATGTGGCTCAGTAATTGAGCACCCCTGGGTTCAATCCCTGGTACAAAAAAAGAAAGAAAGAAAAAACTGATGCTTCCTGCTTTCAAGAGGTTCACAGTGTAGTAGAGGGCAATATAGAGGTAGCAATAAATGAATACCGAACATATAGATGATAAGAGTAATATAGTATAATAATCTATGATGACCATGTGCATGGTGTACAGGACTTGGTACAAAAGACTATTTATTGGTTGGGAGTGCAGGGAGAGATTAGGAAAGGTTTCACAGAGTTGGTGACCCTTAGCTGAGCCTTTGAAGAACAGAAGGAGGATATCCTCAAAGGAAGGAGGGAGGGTCATTCCAGCAGAAGTCCTGGGAATAGAAATAGACATAGTAACCATTCCTGAGATCACCTGAAACAAACAAAAATATTTAGGAGCCTGATTGAAGAGATGTTACCCCTATAGAGGGTAAGCTCTGTAAGGGCGAAAATCATGTTTTATTCTTCAAAATCTTTCATGCGTATCTACCTTGCAGTGAGTTTGCTTTCAGCTCTTGTGCAGGAACATTTAGGACCAGAGTAAAGGATTCTTCCTTTAACCTACTTCCTTATCATTCTCATGGCCTTGGTTCAGTTCTTCCTTCCTGCTGGCCTTTGATGCCAGCCTCTTCCATAGAGGGATGCTCCAGCCCTCTTCTCTCTTTTACAATCTCCAAAGTACTACTGATTATTCTCTAGGAGATCATTCTGATCCTATCATTTCCTACTTAAAAAGAGATTATCTACGGGAAAACAAAAATCAAAAAATGAAATAAGGGGCTGGGATTGTGGCTCAGCGGTAGAGTGCTTGCATCGCATGCGTGAGGCCCTGGGTTCGATCCTCAGCACCACATACAAAGCAATAAAATAAAGACATTGTGTCCATCCATCTATAACTAAAAAAAAAAAATGAAATGACATTAAAAAAAACTTAAAGCAGCTTACATACAAAGCCTTATTCAGTGGAGGCCCACTGGTCTCACCTATGCACTCCTCCATCTCAGGCTATCTACGCTGCTGATGTCTCACTCAAAACAATGCACATTTCATTTTTGACTTTTCATGGCAAACTCCTATTTATCCTTCACAACCCAGTCTAAGTGTCTTTCCTCTTCAGTTTCTGTAATAAATTCCTCTTCTGTTACACATTTATCACTCCTTCCTCAAGGTTCCCATAAATATGTTAAAATTTTAATGGTATGAATTTTGATACATTAATTATGCAAGAAATATTTCATTTATTTATTTGCTTTAAGTCTACATCTATTAGTTAAAATTTAACTTTAGTTTTGTATAATAGAAATCCAAATTAACTGATTTAAATGAGATAGATGGTTCTCATTTCCATAAAAATCAGGATTTGACTGGTAAATGGCTTCGTATTCTAATACGTTCCAGTTTGCTTCCAGGTTTCTGCTTCATCTCATGTTAAGGTGCAGCCTTTGTTTTCTTAGTTTAAGATGGAATAAAGGGTATGCCCATCTCCCTTGTAAAGTCATCTCTCTTAAATAGCATACTTGACTATCCCTCAGATCCCATGACCAAAAAGAGCCATGTGGCCACACCTAGTTGCAATGAAGATCAGGGCATGTAGTCTCTTGGAGTAGTCATGTAAGGAAATCAGGGGTTTTATTATTGCAGAAGAAAAGTGATGCTTTAGAGACAATGATAGGCTTTGCATCACCATATAATTCTGCTTCTTAGATCCCATCCTGTCTAGTTAGGATCTGTCATTATTGGGTGTCTCTTTCCCCCACCACAGTTTGTATACAAAGAATCCTTTGATATATATTGAGCAGTGTGGGAGAAAGCACCATTCTAAGCATCTGACATGAGTTATCAAAACTCTCACAAAACCCCTGTGGAGTAAGAATTATTATTCCCCCATTTTAGAGTTGGGTAAGCTGAGACAGGGAGAAGTGACATTCAGATCAAAGACAGGGAAGCCCTCTGTCAATGGTTCTCTCTCCCTCTGGGTTATAGGTGAGAGGCCTGTGTGCTAGATCTCAGTGGCTCTCTAAGCCCAGGGCTGTTGCTTCCTGACATGCTTCAGGACTGATGTCTTTAGCAAGACTGGAGCCTTCCACCTTTCCTTTAGATTTAGGTTCTCCTTGCCAGGCTGTCTGGTCAGATCCACAGACCTTTCTGTCTTCCCCACAAACCAAATAATCTTTCCTCCACAGCCTTGTCAGGAATACTTCCTGGTTCTTTTGACCTTAAAAAAAAAAATCATTTCAATTTATATAAACTTGAAAACTTGGGACCATTTTTGCTTTCTGCCATGTCACAATCCCAGAGGTAACAATATACAAAGCTTGACCTCTTACTTGAAACAAGAAAAAGAAGGAAAATACAGACAACAACAAAACAAATCTGCATAAGATATCCTTTGCACGGGTTCTGTCAGGTCTTAGATCTCAGGTGGTTTGATTCCCTGGCTACACTGAAAGCAAGTAACTCACAGACAATAGTGGTATATCCACCTTCATGTTTGCATTTTCTAACAAACTGTATGGAAAGGATACTGTCAATAAACATTTATAGAATACGGTCAAACAAAGATTTGTATTACATCCAACCGTAAGGAGTGATGGCATTATTAGTTTTGCTGAAAGACTTTTCATACACATTTGTAGTTCTGGTTTATAATCTATATTTTAATAATTTCTCAGAATCCAGAAGCCAAATGAGGTGTCATTACCTCCTACTACCTCTGCCGCCATTCCTCCAGCAGTGCCCCAAGCCCAGCATTTGGTGACCCAGCCCAGAGTATCTACTATCCAGCAGGTATAAAAATCTAAGTGAAACACAAGTGCTATGGACCATGATAGACATGCACTGTGACTATGAGCATCTTGTGTAGCATGATCATGCCCTCGTTTGTTGCAACTCGTCATGATAATAATCACTTTGGGAGCTGGGGGTGTAAGTCAGTGGTAGATCACTTACCACTGTAGATTTGTTATATTGTTTATCCATGCACAATCAAAGCCCTGGGTTCAACCTCTAGCACTGCAAAAAATTAAATTTAATTTAAAAATAAATTCAATTTAAAAAAACAAATAAAATAATGATACATGATAATTTATTACTTCCCATGTATGGGGAAAATGGTTCCTATTGCTTTGTGAACTTCTTATCTAGCGTCATGGGCAAATGTCAAAGGAAAAGAAACTGTAAGTTCACCTCTGACATTCCAGCTTTATAAAGAGGGCTGATTACATATATAGTAAGCTGCCAGCTCTCAGACTGGCCCACTACAAACGTTCTATACTGTAAAACTTAGTTTCATGGAGATGCAAAGAATTCTACTTTCTGAACAAGCAGGTAGGAAATTATTTTTTAGAAAACAGTAAAAGATTCTCATCTTTTGAGTTCATAAAAAATATAATATATGCTCATAGCCAAGCATTGTGGCAGACGCCTGTAATTACAGTAATTTGGGAGGCTGAACCACCAGAATTGCCAGTTCAAGACCAGCCTCAGGAATGTAGTGAGACCCTGTATTAAAATAAGAAATAAAAAGGGCCAGGCATGGTGGCGCACGCCTGATCCCAGTGGCTCAGGACACTGAGGCAGGAGGATTTAGAGTTCAAAGCCAGCCTTGGCAACTTAGTGAGGCGCTAAGCAACTCAGTGAGACCCTGTTTCTAAATAAAACAAAAAACAGGGCTGGGGATGTGGCTCAGTGGCCAAGTTCCCCTGAGTTCAATCCCAGGTACCCCCCCTTCCCCAGCAAAAAAGGAAATAATAAGGGCTAGGGATATAGCTCAGGGGTAATATACCCTGGGTTCATTCTCCAGGACTGTAATAACAACAACAACAATAATAAAATACTTATTGCAAAAACATTCAAAAAGTACAGAGATATATTGAATAAAATCTTTGGCCAAGTTTCTACCTCTATGCCCCCTCTTCTCAGAAGTACCTCTTATTAGTAGTTTCTAGCAGAAAGTTCCAGGCATTTTCTATACATATATAAGAATAAATATGTATGGGTATACTTTAAACCATATAAATTCATACTATCTAAATATATTTGTAAGATGGTATATATTTGTTGATCAATGATAAATATATTTAAATGTGTTATCTACAGCCTTTCTGAAAAAAATTCAGAATTTTTCCTTTAGCCCATTTAGTAATGCAGTACAGCAAGTTTTAGTCCTAATCCACTTCTTTTCAAACTGATTACAGAAGCCCTAGGGATTTTATGAGACCTCTTCTGGAGGTTAGGTCCAATTACACATATCCATGTGAAGGGGCTGGAGGAGGGTGGACAGCACATATTTTACAGCCACCATGACCTAGAAAGAAATGCAATCAATTCAGACTAAAATTTGAAGTATGTGATTCATTAACTTAGAAAGCATGTCTTTTGATTTGGGATTAATTTTACACATCAAATTCTGTAGATGTGTTGTATTATCTATTCATGTAATGATTTTAGTGACCATGACTCTATTGTTTGTTCCCTTCTCACAGTGTCAGAGCCCTACCAATTATTTGCAAGGATTGGATGGAAAACCTATCATTGCAGCTCCCGTGTTTACAAAGGTAATCAAAATATGGCTTCCTTCTGTCCTGGCTTTAGAGATACCACAGCATCCAAACAAAGTTATATAATACAAGATTTAATGATTTTATCTCAGAATTTTGGTCTCTTATAAGTACACTATAAGCTTTAGGGTTTTTTGGTTTGAGGCAGTTGTCCAAATATCATTTCTAATATCAGTTTTTAATACTGATCTTGAGGGCCACACCTAAAAATCAGGTGATAAGATTCTAGCCACTTACTACTCTAGAGGTTTCTCTGGACTTTCAGAAGAATCTGGTTGCAGGTACCTGCTTTTGTGCTTAAGGACATAAAGTTAAATGCTCTTGGGAGGTTTAATGGAAACCTCACTCAAAGACAAAGAACTTTCTCTTTCTGTTCCATGGTATCAGCTATTGTGGTGTCATCAAATTCTGAGTCACACAGTCTTTGTATTGAGAACTGGAAAGTTCAGTCAGGCACTTTCATTTACAAATGAAAAAACCTAGCCAAGGCCAGAGAGATTAAGCGATTTGGCCAATGTCACAGGACTAGTTAGTGGCAGAATGAGGATGAGAAACAGGTTCTCCCACTTCTCAGTCTATCGTTCTTTCACTTATATAACACAGTTTCTATGTTGCCCAAGACAATAAGTTCAAAGGTGAAAAAGTTGAGCCACATTGCATTTTTCAGTATTATGAAGACCACATGCCTATGAAGATCTATGCCTGGATTCATATTTATTGTCTGTATAAACACCCAGCTTAGGCCCCAAAAGATTTTACCCTCTAAGATATATGCTTGGGTTTTACAGAAGTGGTTATCAAGTGTGGTTAATTCTGTTCTCCAAGGCTCCGTTGGTAATGTTTGGAAATATTTTTGGTTGTCACAATTGGAGGGAGGAGAACATTCTATACTGAGTAGGGTGACAGCCCCCACAATAAAGAATTATCTAGCCCCAAATGTCAGTAGCGCTGAAGTTAAGAAATCCCAATTTCAAGCAAAATGGTGAAAATGGTCTCTTCCAACCAGTACCAATGCTTAAAAGAGCTAAGTTCACAACTTCCACAGAAGCATTCATTTCCAGGAAACCCTGACATATCATATCAGCTCGTCCAAGATGGTTCTCCAAAATTCATCATGAAGTCTAGCTGTGATTACCTACATCCTTATCAGTTAGGCACATCTTCTTAGGTGAAACAAGATGTCTCTCAATTTTTCAGGTTGGTTTCCTGTAACCTGCCCCTGAGGTTTCAATTTTACTATTTCCAAAGACTTGAAATAGAAAAGCAATGTGTTGTGACTGGTGGATACAAGACTTTGAGGAGGAATTAAAGGAGGACCTTTGTATGTATGGGAGGCAGTGTGCGTGTGAAATATAGCTAACAGAGCTTTTTCTTATCATCTCTTATTGCCACTGCTAAGTCACCTAGTCTTACATTATGGCATAAGTGCCACAAAAATCAGGATATTTTATTTTGCCATGCCCATTTGTCACACCTTAGAGACCGTGCTGACTCTTCAAGGCAGCTAAACCGCCAAGGAGTTTTTACCTAGTCCCAGTCCAGTCTCCTCTCTTCTGTTCTGTAACACCTTCTGCCTTGCCAGATAGTTGACACCAGACAGGTGTCCTTATCGCCGCTCAATTTCAAATCTTAGGTGCCCTGGTTCCAGGCATTCATATCACCCAGAGCACATGTGTCCAGTACATTTATCAGAGACAAAGTTGTTTACTTTTCTCTCTTTCCCAATCACCTTGAAAGCTCTATGTAGTGAATAGATAGGAGTTCATAAGGTAATAATAGATCCAAAGCTATTTTTATTATTTTAACAAGTCTGGTAGGAACCTTTAACATTAATTCTTTACACTTCATTTTCACAGGTTGACGAGAACATCAAGTTTAGTTGCTTTTGTGTGGTGACTGATTGCCTCCTAATTAGATGCTCCAATTGGCAGATATATATGCCTTTAATAAATAAAATGGGAAAATGAGTTAATCATTAGATAAGGCATTTGTTAGGTAAAATCTCTGAATATGGGAAAATGGTCCTTAGTACCCATGCCTAAACTCTGGGAAGGCTTTCTCCGCCCTCTGGACTTGTGATTTTGCCTCCATAAATGGGATGAGAATTGTACAGACGTAGGGCACTAGGATAGGCTGCGGCTCAAATTCCAGAGAGACTTATCAGCCACAGTGTGCTTGCGTTAGTTTCCGTCAGCCAGGGCAAGATTGAGGTCATAGTCACTGCCAGTGTCATTAGCAAATTTCTGAGTCAGAGCTACCAATGATGGTTTCACGTGGCCAAGAGCAATGATATCAGATCATTTGCATATGTTTGTTCGGGTTATCCCTGCTGTATTTACTTCTTTAGGGACTTTTGGCACTTCAGTCCCTGTGACTCACTTTCTATACTGCCCAACAAGGCATTTCTTTGCCAGTTATGGCAAGAAGCCATGTTTTGTTTTAAAGCAATGATTAGAGAGCAGAGTTTTATTTAACTTTTTTGGCAATGGTGAATTACTTTTAAAAAACAAGGTTAAGGGGCTGAGGCTGTATAGCTCAGTGGTAGAGCGCTTGCCCCGCATGCATGAGTCACTGGGTTCGATCCTCAGCACACAGATAAATAAATAAATAAACAAGGTTAAAATGAAAAAGAGAGAGTCACCCAGAAAAAAAGCAGTAAAGTTTAAGAAAAGATGATGGAATTCCATATACTCATTCACTGATCTACTCATAGAGAATTTCTGTTTGTGGTGCTGGAGAGTCAACCCAGAGCCTCATACATATTCGGTAAGTGCTTGACCGCTGAACTATATCTCCAGCCTTCTTATGTTTTTAAATGCTTTTAATTGTGGGTAGAGCTAGACTACCCTTCATTCTCTATGCAGTATCAAAAATATTTTCACTCTGTTCATGGGGAGAACAGGACTCACACTTCTAGAGCGAGAAGGGAGGGAGGTGATCAAATTAGAATCTTGCTCCTATCACTGCTCCCACTCAACAGCAGCTGCTCTGGCAGACTTTCAAGGCTGCAGCGGCCCTGGCTCCAGCTACTTCAGCAGTAATTTGAAGAGTGCAAGGGGGCAGGGGAAGTGAGAATTTGAAGAGCACTTCATTATATAATAGCAGAGGCAGGAAACCCTGAAATCATGGGACAGGAAGGTGGATCCAGATTTCTGAAGATTTCATGGGCTCTGCTTCCTAGCCCATCAATTCCAGAGAATTTCCTGCTTCAATGTTGCACAAGGAACCTGTGACAATCAAAGGGGAGAGGACATTCAATAAGTTTTTTAATCTGTAAAAACTACTCTGATCCAACTCCAGCCTAAAGCACTGTACACATACACTTGCATCATGTCCCAAGGTGCAAAAATATTGACTGGCTTTAAAAACAAATAAAATGATAAAATGAACCCCGTAGCTGACATCTTTTAATCAATACAGGGGATGCTGTTTCTCAAGGATGTCCCTAAAATTATATTTGTGGAAAGAGATCCACCAAGCAGGAACTGCATCTTTTCAATTCATATTTATAGCATCTGACACCGTGCTTGGCACAAAGCAGGCTTGTAATATTTATTCTGTGGCAAATAACTTCCATTTCAGTTAAGAAAGGATTCTTTTTTTCAACATTTTGTGGCTTTAGAGCAGATGGGAAAAAATTCAATGTCAAGTGACCATGCTTCTCAGGGTTTTGTGTTGTCAAGTCATTTGGAAGAATGTTCTCCCAAATGATCAGTATGGTGATGTCACACAAGACAGAGTTGTACTTTGGACACTGTTTATTTAAGGCAGTTGTAGACCTTTGGTTTTGGGGCCTTTAGTCCAAATCCATAATTCCTAGTAAAGATTAACTTAATCTCTCCTAGTTGGTGACCATTTCATTTGTCTTATTCATACTTAGTGAAGTTAATATGACTATGATTAAGCATCATATGTTTTAGTCTGTTTCCTGTTACTACAACAAAATACCTGAGGCTGGGTAGTTATAAGAGAAAGAGGATATTTCACTCACAGTTCTGTAGATTCAAGGGCATGGCACTGGCATCAGCTTGGCTCTGGTTAAGACCTCATGATGGATAGTATCACAATGATGGGAATGCCTTTGAGAGGGAGAGAACACATGGGAAGACAGAAAGTCAGACCAAAGGGAGGGGCCAGTGACAACTTCCTGTTAGGCCCCACCTCTTAAATGTCCCACTATCTCTTACTGTCACCACACTGGAGACCAAGCTTCCAACAAATGTACCTTTATGGAAGCACTTGAACCATACCTAAACCACATCATCTTTCCATTAGGAATAGCCTAAGACCCATTACTGTGACAAACAACTGACTTGGACCCTGATACATAGCAATATGACCAGCTCCTTTTATTTATTTATTTATTTTTGTACCAGGGATTGAACGCAGGAGTACTTAACTACTGAGCCACATCCCCAGCCCTGTTTTATACTTTATTTAGAGAGAATCTCATTGAGTTGCTTAGGGCCTTGTTAAGTTGCTGAGGCTGGCTTTGAACTCAAGATCCTCCTGCCTCAGACTCCCAAGCCACTGGGATTACAGGCATGTGCCACTGTGCCTGGCCCAGCTCCTTCTTATGAGACTTTGTGGAAAGAAAAACTTCCAGCAATAACAACTATCACTGTCGTTATAATTATGACTTTCATCAGCTTTCTCTAAGTGGCTTGTAAGAAGACCCTCAGCATCTTTACTGAGATTCAATTCACATTGGAACGAAATTCCATCTCCTTTTTTGGACATTATTGGGTTTGTTCTATACACTGTAGCTCCAAAGTATCTTGGCCGGTCTCTCAAATAGAACATAGATCTTAGATTTCAGTGTCAAATGAATAATAAGCAACCACCCAGGTTGGTCTAAATTGTAAGCAACATAATTTCACAAGGAGTCCTTTTGCAAGCAGGGCTTTGGTATATCCTCTGTAGATTAAGAGTTGGCTTTGGTATCCAAACTGCAAGCCATTTTGAACATATAGGTTAACCTCATTTTGCTCACATCCATTTTATAAATGTGTCATATTTCATTTATTTAATCCCTTCCGTCACTATCTTTTGTGTAAGGGTATGGTTGCAGAGAGATGCTTTTCTAATTTGTTTGCCTCAAGAAGGAATAAAAACTCCATTATATATGAATTCCAGGGAAATGTCTGATACTGCTAAAGTTTTCTATAGGCTCCAAGTCTCCCATTTTAGCACAGAATTTGCTCAGAGGTCAGGGTAAAGGACATATTCACTAGTTTGCCAGGAGCAAACAAGGCCATTGATGGTTCCAGTATTTCATTCTTGTCACTGGATGTAGTTTGATGTAGACAAAGGAAAACCAGATTTTCAATAAAATAGTTCTTTATTAATTCAGAAACCATGCTGTGTTAATTCCATCATGAATTAGCAAATTTGGGGATGGGGGAAAAATACATAACACTAACATTGAACTATAGTGCCCCCTGGCTGTCACAATATCAATTTACACATAACCCTAAGGTAAAAGTTGGTACAGTTAAAGCCTTTTGGTTATCCCCACCCCTATTAGTCCTTAGACAAATGCTATAAATGTGAAAGGCTATGCACAAAATATTCTAAGTTGTTCGGACAAGAGCTGTAAAAAAAAATCACAAATTATTTTTAAGATTGAATGACAAAAGGAAGAAAGAACTACTGACTTTCCCTTTCTCTGATGCAAGAGCCAGTATTTCCTAAAATGAGGGTTCAAAAATTGTAATAATAGAAAGCTTTGCAGCATTTGTTACTTACAGAGAAAGTTTAAACATAATTATTTCCATGTTTACAGTCTTTGGGCCAAAATGAAAAATAAAAATATGTTCTCACACATGCCAAAGAAGCATTTCATAACCAAATGAAGTACCAACCACACCAAAGAAGGTGTAATTTTTAAGCTCACAAATCATAATGAATGAGAATGTAGTTCTGAAAAAAAATGTACATTCTATTCTCCCATCGAATCTAGAATAGAACAGTATCAATTTTACAATTCAAAGTGAATTTTGTAAGCCTTTATCATGGAGGTGTCAAAAAACATGTAATGATTTCTTCACAAAACTACAACATGTTTTACAATGACTCTATGTGTGACTATGCTTATATAAAAGTTGTCATTGTTTATATGCCTCAATGGATCAGTGAGACGGTACTTGCTAAGACTACGTAAGAAAAACAAAACAGCAAGATAAAAATTTCCAGTACAACAGAATGTAAACTAGGCAAAGCGTGGAAGACAAATGAGTTACTTGGCCACAGAGCTGTTCCACATCTTGAACAACCACATTTCTTCATGGAATAATATTTTATTTCCATCTTGAATCACCTCTATTCACCACAGTGTTTTAAATCATTATTATTATTATTATTAATTAGTTCTGAAAATCAAATTCTACTTGAGCATTTAAGAACAGAAGTATTTTACTAAAAATTAACTTCCTTAACATCTTTTGCATAATATTTAATAAATTTACTTATCACGGCAACAGTGGTAAAAGGAGAAAATAGTGAGGAAAGAGCTTTATAGGGGTCAGATAGACCCATATTTAAAAAAAGAAGCAATGTACACCCATAGAATCAAAACTGGGAAATGCAGATTTGGAAAAAATCCAAATATGAGACAGTGTTTTTCCTAAAATTCAACACGGAGACTAGATTCCAAAAATATATACTTTTTGATTCTAACAATATTCTTCTCATTCTAGATGCTACAAAATTTGTCAGCCTCTGAGGGTCAGCTGGTTGTCTTTGAATGCAGAGTAAAAGGAGCCCCATCCCCTAAAGTTGAGTGGTACAGAGAAGGGACCTTGATAGAAGATTCTCCAGATTTTAGGATTTTACAGAAAAGTAAGTTGTTGCTATAAAAGTTGTTGCTATACATTTTTCTGATAACTTATTTTTATAAATTGATTGTTTATTTTAAAGTTTTAACAACTAATTAAAAATATAGTAAAAAAATAAAATGAAAATCACCTATAATCATATTCCACAAAACTAAACTCTGTTATTAGTTTCATGTATATTCTCCAAAAAATTTTTCCATGCATATCCATCAAAATAAAAATGTCATACTTTTTTTTTGAAATGGACTATTTTACTCAATATTTCACAGACATATTTCTATGTTAATATAGAGTTTTCTTAGTTTTAAAAGTGCATCCATTTCGTATTTAATCTCCTACTGTTGGAAATTTAGATTGTTTACAATTTTTTACTATTATAAACTATGCTTCAATGATGCTAATAGAGCCAATCTTTATGATTATCCATAGTTGTTACTTTATAACATCTTTCTAGCACTGAATTGCTGCTGTCAGTACACAGTCTTTAGGCTTTTAGTATATGTATTTCCAAAATGCCATCCCAAACAATTGAGCTAAATTTAGAATGATCATACAATTGATCAGCCAAATTGAGACCCTTTGGGAAGTGCAGGGATCCCAAGCATAAACTAGGTCTGTCCCAGTCACATGTTGCCCTACCTGTATTCTAGCACAACTAGCAATGTAGGGAAATTCCTTTGTCTCACATATTCTTCCTTTGGTGTTTTTTGTTTTGTTTTGTTTTGTTTTTTTGGTACTGGGGATTGAACTCAGGGGCACTCGACCACTGAGCCACATCCCCAGCCCTATTTTGTGTTTTATGTAGAGACAGGGTCTCGCTGAGTTGCTTAGCGCCTTGCCATTGCTGAGGCTGGCTTTGAACTTGCGATTCTCCTGTCTCAGCCTCCCTAAGTGCTGGGATTACAGGCTTGCGCCACCGCGCCCAGCATTTTCTTCCTTTTTAATCACATACTGCTTTCAGCTTGTCTTGCAATGCTTTCTCCATAGAGAAGCACTTTCTAGAACAATCTACTATAGAAAAAAACTTGGGAAGGAAATTTGTTAATATACTAGTTAGTAGTCTTTCTCTGGGCAGCAAGTCTAAGGGTCAAGTGTTTTGCTTCCACTTACTTTTTTTTTTTTTTTTTCAGTTTTTCTGTGATGAACATGTATTACTTTTATTTATTAATTATTAGTTTTTAGGATTTTTTTTTTTTTTGGTACTGAGGATTGAACTCAGGGGCACTCGACCACTGAGTCACATCCCCAGCCCTATTTTGGTTTTATGTAGAGACAGGGTCTCACTGAGTTGCTTAGCGCCTCACCCTTGCTGAGGCTGGCTTTGAACTCGTGATTCTCCTGTCTCAGCCTCCCTGAGTGCTGCGATTACAGGCTTGCACCACCGCGCCCAGCTGGGTTTTTTTTAACAGAGAAAATAACATACAAAATTGATTACATGCCTAAGACATAGGAGTATTAGACTCCTCTTTTCATCTTTTGACTAACAAAAATTATATAAACCAGGCATGGTGATGCACACCTGTAATCTCAGGGCTTAGGAGGCTGAGGCAGGAGGAAGGATCACGAGTTCAAAGCCAGCCTCAGCAACTTAGCGAGGCCTTAGCAACTCAATGAGACCCTGTCTCTAAATAAGATATAAAAGGGGCTGGAGATGTGGCTCAGTGGTTAAGTGCCCTTGGGTTTAATCCCCAGTACCAAAAAAAAAAAAAAAAAATTACATAATTTATGTTATACAACATGATGTTTAAAATATGTATACATTGTGGAATGACTAAATTGAGCTAACATATGCATTACCTCATATCACTCTCTCTCTGGGCTGAGTTATTTGCTTTTTTTGTTAATCTCTTTCTTCCTATCTCAAAATGGTAGTACTTTGATCAGTGTGAAATATGAATCAGAGCTACTCCAGGTTTTAGCAGTAGTAGCAACAACAATAATATATTCTAATATCATTTAAACTGAGAAATTAAAAAATTTCAACAGTTCAATCCGTGTAAAAGATTCTAAGTTCAACAATTACGCAATTTGATAAACATTCACTGAACTTCAGTATCTGGTACTACGGTGGACGTTTTCAAGAAATACCAAAGAAATTTAAGATATAGAACCTTTTCTCAAGCAATCTATTATCTACTCTGAGGCTCTTGATCTTAGAAACCTCAGAGCAGAAGGTATATCCTACATTTTACTGGCACGAGAGCCCAAAGCCAAGAATGGTCTCTCAGTCTTCACAAGGTTTTTTTCAGGTAAGGCCGAAGGGGCACCAATCAAAGCAAATCGTTTCAGAATCCCAGGCAACTCAGGAACTTTTCCTTGCCAAAGGTTTATGTACCCCAAGTGGACCCGGTGTGTTCCAAGACATAGCAACATCGTTTAGATACTCTCTTGCCGCCCTTCTGTGTCCCTGTTGAGGTTGTGGGTGCTTAGGTCATTAACATCGATAGATTATCTAATCATTCCTGAGTATGCAAGAGACTACTAAATTCTACAGGAAACCTCTGATAAAAAATGTAATATCTCTTGGGAGGCTGAGACAGGAGAATCACGAATTCAAAGCCAGCCTCAGTAATAGCAAGGCACTAAGCAACTCAGTAAGACCCTCACTCTAAATAAAATACAAAATAAGGCTGGGAATGTGACTCAGTGGTCGAGTGCCCCTAAATTCAATCCCTGGTACCCCCCCCCCCAAAAAGTAATCTCTCAGAAAAACAAATGCTCAGAATTTTTTTCTTTCTTTTTCCTTTTAGAACCTCGATCCATGGCAGAGCCAGGTAAAGAACATCACAACTTCAATTTTTTAAATATGTAACGAGTGGTTTAATATAGATGAGAAAACGTGTTGAAACTGCACTCAAGTCAAGAGAAAGTAAACATAAAAGTTTTAGTAAAAAGATCCAAATGAACTCTAGCTCTAGCTATTGTTAAAAAAAAAAAAAAAAGGGAAAGGAAAGGATAGGTAAATGTGAGAATTTTGAATATATATTCAATACCTGATATGAATGCAGTTAGTTCTTGATTTTTTTTTTTTTAATTTTTTTTAGTTGTAGGTGGACACAATGTCTTTATTTTATTGCTTTGTATGTGGTGCTGAGGATCGAACCCAGGGCCTTACGCATGCAAGGCAAGCGCTCTACCGCTGAGCTACAATCCCAGCCCCCAAAAACCAAATTTTCTCTCTACATTATTTATGATTCTTTAGGTAGCAAGAAGACTAAACTAAAAACAGTGTAAGCAATAAGAAAAAGGTATTTTCTCACAAGACTCCCTAAGAAATGGCAATCCTGGTATTGGTTTCTTTAGCAGCTTGGAGATCATCTGAGGTCAAGTCTTTTTTCCATTTTCCGTTCTACCATCAGCAGAGTATTTTCTTAGGCTGCTTCTACTCATGGGCCTAAGATGGCTGCCACAGTTCCAGGTATCACATACAGATGACAACATCCAGAGGCAAAAATAGGAAATTGCACTATCTTCTGTCCCTTTTAAAGGGCAAGGAAAACTTTCCCAGAAACTCTCCAGCAGATTTTCCATGATATCTTATTGACCAGAAAGTGTCACATGTTATCACTTAACAAGAATAGTTAGCATGACTGGATTACCAGTCATGATTCATCACCTGAGGTGGAGAGGGACCACCTTGCCTTAAAGGATATGACTGCTCCAAGGAGGATGGACAAAAACAGGGTTCTATCAATATGGTAAGAGATGGAAAGTTATTGAGTAGGTACTCAGTACTGTCTATCATGGGGTCCTAGCTGATTTTCCTAGAGGTTAATTTAATTCAGATATCATAAAGCACTGACATGCCAAGTTTCTCCTAATACAACTGTTTTAATAGTTTTGTTTTTAATGTCAAGGCTACTGGAGGTTTATGTTACTGTCTTCTATCCCTTTATTAGTTGTCAAGGAATATCTAACTGTAATCATTGTAGGCTTTAATCATATGGTTCTATCTGGGAATCTCTATAGTTATTCACTGGGGTTCATATCGTGTATCAGAGTCAATCATTCAAGATAATGATTGAAGTATTGCCAGGCATGATGGATCACATCTATAATCCCAGCTAGTTAGGGGGCAGAGGCAGGAGGATCCGAAGTTCAAGGCTAGCCTAAGCAATTTAGTGAGACCTTGTCTCAAAATAAAACATTAAAAAAGGCTTACTGGGGGCTGGGATTGTAGCTTAGCGGTAGAGCGCTTGCCTCGCATGCATGAGGCCCTGGGTTCGATCCTCAGCACCACATACAAAGCAATAAAATAAAGATATTGTGTCCATCTACAACTAAAAAAAAAAAAAAAAAAAAAAGGCTTACTGGTACACCCAAAGGCTCAGGCGCTGAAGGCTTAGTTTCCAAGGTAGCCCTGTTGGGAGGTAGTGGCAAGAGCAGGTGGGCCTACAGGAGGAAGTGGGTGTGGGGGCAAGTCCTGGAAGGGCCTTGTCTCTCTCCGCTCCCTGGCTGCCCTGGGTGACCAGCTGTGCTCTGCCATGCCCTCTCCACCACGATGTACTGCCTCACCACAGGCCTAGAAATATTTCAGCCAAGGGACCATGGCCTGGAACTTCTGAAACTCTGAACCAAATAAACCTTTCCTCCCTTCCGTTGATTTTATCACACTGGGGGAAAGCTTCAGGACACAGAGATGAAAATAAAAGCTAGAGATGGAAGAAAATTTTCTTTAAAAAAAAGCTTGCTGGTGGTGTAGCTCGGTGGTATAGCACTTGCCTAACACACGTGAGGCCCTGGGTTCAATCTTCAGTACTAAAAAAAAGACTAAAAAACAAAAGGACTGGGATGTAGTTCAACGGTAGAGCCTCTTGGGTATAATTTCCCGTACCTCTTCTCAAATAAATAAATAAAATTGCCATATTGTTACAAAAGTAGGAATGCATTTTTTACGCTCCTTCAGTTAATTACTCAAGCAGAATATTTATTGCAAATTAATGTTTGTTCAATTTTAAATTGGGGACTTTGTTTAAAATTACCTCACTGTAAAATTTCTCCTTGGAAATAAAGAGTGCTGGCTTTAGAAAATGTCTTTCTTTTGTTTTGTTGTTTTGGGGTATTTTTGCAAGGGTTTGTACGTGTCTGTGCATGTGGTACTGGGGATCAAGCCCACAGCCTCATGCATGCTGGACAAGAACTCTACCACTGAGCTACATCCCCAGATCTTTTAATTTTTTATTTTGAGACAAGGACTCACTAAATCTGGTCTCAAACCTGCCACCCTCCTGCATCAGCCTCCCAAGGAGCTGGGATTACAAGCATGTACCACTATACCTGGTTTAGAAAATGTTTATTTCACATAGACTTTTTATTTCACATAGACTTCTTTTTTCTTTGACTCCTCATTTTTGTGTGTGTGAGCTTTTAGAAGTTTATTGTTCCTCAGTTCCATTATTGCCATCTGAACTGATAATGTGAAAATAAAAGATAAAAATCTGAGTACCCATTAAATGTAATATATTTCTATAAACTCCCCTTATCAGTATTCAGCCTATCTGCATGTAGTTATTGGTTTTATATCCTCTAACTTGTTTAGCCTGCTAATCAGCCATTTCAATCAAATAATTGGTCAATTGCTTTCAAAGAATTAATAACTTAAGTTTCTTACATTGACTTTGTGCGTGCATATGTGTGTGTGTGTACACACACACACACATGTGAGGCGCTTGGGAGCAAACCTGGGGCCTGACACACTCTACCACTGAGCCAGATTTCCAGCCCCTTATATTAACTTTTCACTTGTATTGACTTTTATAGAATCATCTGATTGATATCAGTAAATTCTGAAATTTCATTTTCATGATGAAGTAGGTAACAATTCTGTTTTACTGGCATGTAGAGGAGATCTGCACATTGGTCATTGCTGAGGTGTTTGCAGAAGACTCCGGCTGCTTCACATGTACTGCAAGCAACAAATATGGCACCGTGTCAAGCATCGCACAGCTGGACGTGAGAGGTAAGGCTTCTTACAGCCAGAACAGTTCAGACTATGCGTTGGAGTGTCAGCGTGCAGAGTTTGTGTCTCTCTTTTATACTCCATAAGAAAACTTCTCCTTGTTTTTTTTTTTTTTGTATGTTTGTTTTTGTGTTTTTTTGGTTGGTTTGTTTGTTTGCTGTGCTGGGGATGAAACACAGGGCCTTGTGTGTGCTAGGCAAACTCTCCACCACTGAACTACATCCTCAGCCTTCCTTGGTCGTATATGAATAACTAGACACCCCAAATTTTTATTTTATTTTATTTTGTTTTGTTTTATTATTTTATTTTATTTCATTTCATTTTATTTTATTTTTTTGGCACTAGGGATTGAATTGAGGGATGCTTAACCACTAAGCTAAATCCCCAATCCTTTTTTATTATGAGATGAGAGTCTGTCTAGTTTGCTGAGGCTGGCTCTGAACTTGCGACCCTCCTGCCTCAGCCTCCTGAGCACTGGGGATTACAGGCATGTGTGCACCACCATGCCTGACTTAAACACCCAAAACTCTTTTCAAAAGAGTGCTTATTTTTCATTTTGTTTTGTTGGCTTTTTGTTTTTGTTTTTGGTGGTGCTGGGGATCAAACCCAGGGCCTCTTGACTATTAAGTATGTGTTCTACTACTGAGTAACATCCACAGCTGAGTACTTAGATTTTTAACTTAGTTTTTTTCCTGCATCTTCACCCTTCTTTCATGCCCCAGATTCTCAGCTGTTTTTGGCAAACATTTTCCCATTTGTACACTTACCAGGTTTGACTACTGTCCCTTTTGTACATGTGCCCCAACTTGAGGTTACAATCCCATTCAGCCTTGTTGAATAACACATAACTCAGGTCATGTGATTGTCCTTTTAGGAAATGAAGACCTCAGCAATAACGGGTCTCTTCACTCCACCAACTCCACCACCAACCTGGCTGCTCTTGATCAACAGCCGTCCCCACCCAACCCAGAGCCTCCTTCTGTGGAACAGCCCCCCAAACCCAAACTCGAAGGGGTTCTGGTGAACCATAATGAGCCCCGGTCCAGCTCCAGGATTGGGCTCCGTGTGCACTTCAACCTGCCTGAAGATGACAAAGGAAGCGAAGCCTCCTCTGAGGGTGGAGTTGCAACCGCCAACCAGACCAGGCCCAGTTCCTTCCCAGAGAGGTTCAACGGACAGGCCACCAAAACCCCAGAGCCTTCCTCACCCGTCAAAGAGCCCCCTCCAGTTCTGGCCAAACCCAAACTGTAAGTAAAAAATGAGAATGAATAACCAAGAGTGCCTGTGAGTCTCTGTTGAGTGTGCTCTTCTTAAAAATTATGGATTTGAGCCGGGCGTGGTGGCTCAAGCCTGTAATCCCAGCACTTAGGGAGGCTGAGACAGGAGAATCGCGAGTTCAAAGCCAGCCTCAGCAATGGCGAGGCGCTAAGCAACTCAGTGAGTCCCTGTCTCTACATAAAACACAAAATAGGGCTGGGGATGTGGCTCAGTGGTCGAGTGCTCCTGAGTTCAATCCCTGGTACCAAAAAAAAAAAAAATGGATTTGGCGCTGGAGTTGTGGCTCAGTGGTAGAGCGTTTGCCTGGCATGTGTGTGTGAGACACTGGGTTCAATTCTCAGCTCACATGTAAATAAATTAATAAAGGTCCATTGACAACTAAAATTTATATAAATATAAATTTTCTTAAATGATGGGTTTTTAAAAGGAAATTATCAAACAAGAAAATACACATCAACTGCATTGTAAAAGTACATCCTTACATCACCGTGGGTTTATTCTATCATCCTTATTATTAATATTCTACTTCCAAACAATGTTCAGAAAGACATTTGTCTAAGGTCAGAGGCCTCCAGGTAAAGCATTTTTAGGCTATATTCATTAATTTGTTTATTTTGCAGTACTGGAGGTTGAACCCAGCATTGAGCTACATCTCTGGTCTTTTTTTTTGTTTTGAGCCAGGGTCTCACTAAGTTGCTGAGGCTGGCCTCCATCTTACCTCAGCCTCCTGAGTTGCTAAGATTACAAGAGTGCACCACAACACCCAGTTTACGCTCTTTTTATAAAGCCCTTTCTTTTGTCTAATAATCTTGATAGTCTGTGATTTCAACCTTGTATTTCCCATTTCTGCTTCAATTTAAGTTTTTGTGGTCATTATGGATGACATATTTAATATTTTTTAGATAGTTCTTTGCTATTCCTGGAACTATCACAGGATAAAAGAAGTTATGGTTTTGTGATTCAGCCCAGGAACTGTGGTTGTCCCCATAAATCTCTAGAGAACCTCTGTCAGAGCTGTGTTGTAATGTTTAATGCTCATCCAAACCAAAGCAATTACAAAGCATGATACTAGTATGTTCCCTTTCATGTACACATCAAAATGATAGAAATTGATCTGGGCACGGTGGCACAAGCCTGTAATCCTAGCACTTAGGGAGGCTGAGACAGGAGAATCGCAAGTTCAAAGCCAGCCTCAGCAATGGTGAGGCGCTAAGCAACTCAGTGAGACCCTGTATCTACATAAAACACAAAATAGGGCTGGGGATGTGGCTCGGTGGTGAGTACCTCTAAGTTCAATCCCTGGTATCAAAAAAAAAAAAAAAAAATAGAAATCGTGTTTATAATTTCTAAAACTTTAAGTATCAACAAGAAAATCTATAGCAACAGTAATCTCACCATGTATTGCTCAGTGCTGACCATGAGATGTTCACGGGACACAAGTCATGTCCCATTGCTGAACCAGGCAGGCCTATGTTGCCCACCACACAGCATGCCAATCACTGAAACCAAGTTTTGCAAAGGAGAGTTCATTCATGAAGCCAGCCACATGTGTAGATGGGAGGTCAAGCCTTAATCTGCCTCCCTAAAGATAGAGTTTGGGGATGTTTATTGGCTGAGATGTGAGGAAAGGTGATCAGATCAAAATTCATCAACTGTAGGGGCTGTGGGTATGGCTCAGTGGTATAGTGCTTGCCTAGCATATGCAGGGCTCTGGATTGTACCCAGCAATGCAAAAAAAAATATGTATTTTTTTAAAAGATAGAGACAAAACTTTATCAACTATTACCATCACGAGAAGCAAGTAACTAGAAGCAGGTGAAGGATAGAAGGTTTATTCAGGAACTAAGAGAGAAAGGTTTATTTAGCTCTTCCCTCTGTTTCAGTTTTATATTCTTAACATATAAGGCAAAATTCTGGGCATAAAATTCAATGTTATGAAATGTGTCCAAGCAAGTCACATCCAGAAATGTCTCAGTGCCCTCAAAGTTCTGCCAGTCACAGGAAAAAAAAATCCACTTAAAGTAAAAAGAAGGGAGGAGATTATTGCAGGGATATAGACAGGAACAGAAAACCAAACTCTTTCAGCAAAAGAACTAGAGAGCTGGGGGCTAGGCCTCCTGGCCTGTCACTCAGAGGTCATATACTTGTGTTAGTCTCTGCCCACTGAAGCTCATCTGGCTGACTCACCTTCTGTCTGGGCATCTCTTTGTTTTTCTTTACATATCTGTACCATTCTTCACCATTTTCAGACTTATCAGTTCTTTTGTGACCCATCATGGCTATGTTCCCCTTCTCCATGATGATCTGTGTCAAATACCGCAGCTGATTTACTTGTTCTCAGCAGCTTGATTCCAAATTTCAATTGGTCCAAACTAGTCAGATGACCACTCCAGCCACCTAGCTGTGCAGAGGATTTGTTTGGAAGGAAGAGAAATTACATGGGTCAGATCAGAAACTGTGGATGGAAGTACTCAAAGGAAAGGATTATGGGAAATAGGTAATCCCAAACAACTTCCTTGGGGATTGCCTTCTTTGTAGGGCTTTCTTTTATCCAGGGACTGTGTTAGAGTTAAATTGAGCTTCATATTACAGAAAGCCAAAATAAACATATGAGGGTATATCTTCTCTCACAAAAAGGAAATAAACAGGGCATTTTGGGGCTGTTCTGGTCGTTATATGGTCATGAAGAACCCAGTGTCCACCAGTCATGGGGGCACACACCTATAATCCCAATGACTTTAAGTCTGAGGCAAGAGGATGGCAAGTTCAAGGTCAGCCTGGGCAATTTAGTGAGAATCTGTCTCAAAATACAAAAGAAAAAGAGCAGGGGAAGTAGCACAGTGGTAGAACACTCCTGGGTTCAATTCCAAGAACATAGTATAGGAATGAAAAAATAGTCTCCTATCTTTCTGATCTGCTATCTCTAATCCTGGTTTCTCTAGGGACCTCCTGTGGTCCAAGACAGCTGATGATCATCTAGTCATCATGTCTGCACTTCAGGTAGCAGGAAGAGTGAATGGGCAGAAGTCACATTCTTTTTTTAGTTGTAGATGGACACAGTACCTTTATTTGTTTATTTATTTTTATGTGGTGCTGAGGATTGAACCTAGTGCCTCACCTAGGGTAGGCAAGAGCTCTACCACTGAGCTACAACCCCAGCCCAGAAGTCACATTCTTAATGTCAGAAGCCCTTTTAAGGAATCTCCTTAAGTCTCACCAAAAATCTTCTGCTTATGTTTCATTGACCAAAATTTAGTCATATGGTATACTAATTGCAAAGGAGGCTGGAAGGTGTTAGCTGCACATACTGCCACCATGAATAAAATCAGGTTCTTTACAAAGGGGAGAATTAAGTAGACATATGAGATTTCTAATTACTAAAAAATTCTTTCTGCTAATTTATGTAGTGATACCCTCTAAAAATATAGTCTTCAGTACTATATACTTCTTTGGTATTTCTTGCCTTCCTTAAGTCTTCTCTTAATTGTGTGTACATATTTTACACTAGGATAGGTGTGAATGTACATGTATGTGTTTTCATGCATGCACACACACCTTTTGTGAATCCACATGCCTATATCCTTTTCTTGCCAGTTTTGAAAAAATTGTCTCAGAATAATTGCACATATTTATGGGGTACAGCGTGATATTTCAATACTGATCAAATCAGGTAACTAGTACATCCATCACCTCAAACATTTGTCATTTCATTGTGTTGGGACTTCTGTTACTAATTTTTAACCTCACAAGTTTTGTACTAAAAATACAGACTCATTCTTCTCAATGCTACAGTGTTTTGCTTATTCCTTCAGTTTGCCATTCATATGGAAAATAGAGATAATGTCAATTTTAAAACTACCCCAGGAATGTAGGCTGTCATTCTTAAACAAGGTATCATCAAAGCCTAAATAATTCTGACTTTGAAATTTCCTACTTGAATATCAAGCTGTCCAAAGTAGTGATTTTTCATCCTTATTACTAGCTAGAATAAAATGTGGAGATTTTTTTAAAAATTGTGCTTTCCATCTCAGTTGAATCAGAATCTTTCTGTGGACTCTTTTAATGTGAAACCAATTTGGAAACCACTTGTTAGAATTAGAGAAATAACCTGAATTGTTACCCTTCCATATCCAGGAAACAAAAACAGTAGTTAACATTTAAAATGTAAATGTAAAATATCAGATAAAAGTCAGGATATAGTGAGAAAATCCATGCTTTGAGGACAAATGTTTCTCAAGAACATTGGTTCTGAGTCCTAGATGCATGTAGGAGCCACCTAGGGGCCTTGTGGTAAGTGACCAGCAGCATCACTCTGAATTGGAAACTCAGTAGGCCCAGAGGCTGTGTTTTAAACAGCCCTATAGGAAATACTGAGGCTAGCTAAAGTTTAAGAACAACTGACCCACATTCACAAAAGATAACAATAACTGGGCCTGGATCCCTTCCCAGGCCAATTAACTCTCTGGGTAGTGGTGCCTAGATCAGTGAGGTTAGTTTATGTTTTACAGTCTCCAGGTGACTATAATGTGCTACCAGTGCAGTGAGCACCTCTAAAATCATAGCACAAATACTTATATTACTCAGCAATGTCTTTGGAAATGTTTAAAAACTGACAGGGTGAGAAACCCCTAATGTTTAGCACTTGCCAATTTCCTTCCACCATGGCAGATTTTAAATGACAAAAGAAGATCATTGAATCAGTAGTTGGGATGAAATGCACACTAGCTGTCCTTCTGAGCCAGAGAGCTGACTCCAGCACACACTGGCCAAAATTGATGCCAAAAAGGCTTTCAAAAGTACTTGATACTCAAGTTTGTTGTGTTGTAGTTATTTGACATTTTATCTCAAAATTTCAAAATCCCTGCTGCGTGGGGTGGTGCACACCTGTAATCCCAGCAATTTGGGAGGCTGAGGCAGGAGGATTGCAAGTTCGAGACCAGCCTCAGCAACTTAGTAAGGCCCTAAGCAAGTTAGCAAGAACCTGTCTCAAACATAATAATAATAAAAAAATAATAAGGGCTCAGTGGTAAACCACCTCTGGGTTAAATCCCCAGTGCCAAAACAACAATTTTTTTTCAAAATCCCTAATAAATTCTTTCATATTCCTTATCATTCTGAAACTCTGATCTTCATTCTTACAAATTTTGAAAGTTGACTTTCATAGTTCAAAAGCTAAAAAAAAAAAAAAGTCAACACTTCTTGATCTCCTAAATATTTTAGGTGATTTATCAATTCTCACAGCACTGAGATATTATTACTATTTTTTAAAAATATTTTTTTAGTTGTCAATGGACCTTTATTTTATTTATTTATATGTGGTGCTGAGAATCAAACCCAGGGCCTCATGCATGCTAGGCAAGCGCTCCACCACTAAGCCACACCCCAGCCCCTTATTACTATTTTTAAAAATATTTTTAGTTGGACACAATATATTTATTTATTTATTTATTATGTGGTGCTGAGGATCGAACCCAGTGCCTCACATGTGCAAGGCAAGTGCTCTACCACTGAGCTATAACCCCAGCCCATTATTACTATTTTACTTATAAGGGACTCTGGATTAGAAAATTCCCGAAACCCCCCAAAGCCACACACTTAATAGAGATTGAGTCAGAATTAGGACCTCAATCTGTCTCTCTATCCATCTACTTAAACTAAGTTGTGCAAAAGGGAAGATATTTTAAAGTAAGAGGAGAGAGTTGATAAATCTATGGCAAGAAAACCTTAGTATAAACCTGATATCAGAAATCCTCATAGCAACTAGAAATGTGCAGTTGAGTTTATAGCAATTTATGGTAGGGTGTTACTTGGCAAGAGAGGGATCACTCAGGATTTTTTTTTAAATTTTTTTTCAGTTGTAGATGAACACAATATCTTTATTTTACTTATTTATTTTATGTGGTGCTGAGGATCGAACCCAGTGCCCCTCACATACGAGGCAAGCACTTCACAACTGAGCCACACCCCAGCCTGAGGATTTTTGAACTAGTATGCACAGTGATTCACCTTCTCTTTTTTCACTCTTTCATTGCATTTTGCGCCTTCATTAGGAAAGGTAAATTCCAGATGTTATTTGTAAATAACCACTGGTTATATTCCAGCACTGGATATATGTATGTCCCACTAGATTTGTCAGTACTCAAAAGCGCATTCTCTCTCAGGCATGTTTGTATCTTCTTCCTAGCAAAGTAGACACTCGGAAGACTGAATAGAAGTTTTTGAACCCTGGCGCGGTGGCTCACGCTTGTAATCCCAGCACTTTGGGAGGCTGAGACAGGAGAATTGCGAGTTCAAAGCCAGTCTCAGCAAGGGCAAGGTGCTAAGCAACTCAGTGAGACCCTGTCTCTACATAAAACACAAAACATGGCTGGGATGTGGCTGTGTTTGAGTACCCCTGAGTTCAATCCCTGGTACCAAAACAAAAAAACAACAACAAAAAAAGTTTTTGAGCTGGGTGCTGTGGTGCAGGCCTGTAATCCCAGTGGCTCAGGAGGCTGAGGCAGGAGGATCACAAGTTCAAAGCCAGCCTCAGCAACTTAGCTAGGCCCTAAGCAACTTAGTGAGACTCTCTCTCTAAACAAAAAATACAAAAGGGCTGGGGATGTGGCTCAGTGGTTAAGGGCCTCTTGGTTCAAATCCTAGTACCAAAAAAAAAAAAGTTTTTGAATAATGGAATCAGTTCCTTGCCTGGATGTAATGAATAAGCTAATTCAAACAACTGTTTAAAGACCTCTCTGAAACAAGAGGAGGTTCTTTCAATTAAAAACAAACAACTATTCAAAGACATTATTCTCAAATGAATTCTTTCAGAATCTCAATCAAAATAATTTGACCCTGAGTCCTTTGTATTGTTTAAGGTTTGTGAACCTCTGTAACCCAATATAGTCCACTGAACAGTAGAGGCTAACAGGCCATTTAAAGTCTTACTTATAGGAGAAAACTGGACCTTAGCTCTTATCCAATGGGAAATAAAGGAAAAAAACAGCAACTCAACACCAAATGACTTCTCGCCCCCTTCTTATCATCCTTTTTTCCCCTAAAGTTGTCTTATCCATGCATTACCTTTGCAATTTTCATAACCACAGTACAATATTTCTTGCAATGTCATCAGATTAAAATTTACTCAGACTACAAACATGTCCTGAAAAACCACATAATACTTTATTCTATAGCAATCACAATATGACCTGCCAAATATAAGATCCATTAAAAATTAAAAGATTTTTCATACTTTCATATCATTGGGAAAGTCAATACCTGCAGAAATGATGTTTACTGCATGTATTTTTCTTTTTTTTTTTTTTTTTTGCACCGGGGATTGAACTCAGGGGCACTCGACCCCTGAGCCACATCCCCAGCCCTATTTTGTGTTTTATGTAGAGACAGGGTCTCACTGAGTTGCTTAGTGCCTTGCCATTGCCATTGCTGGGGCTGGCTTTGAACTCGCAATTCTCCTGTCTCAGCCTCCCTAAGTGCTGAGATTACAGACTTGCGCCACCGCGCCCAGCTTACTATATGTATTTTTCTGAGGAAAACACAACAAAGACTTCTGCTTCTTTCGATCGCTTAATTTTTCAATTATGAAGAAATCAAAAGGTTTAATTAAATTTTAAGTACTCACTTCTAATATGAGGAGGAGGAGAAGGAAGGAAAGTTACTGTGTCAAGTAACCAAATTCTTAGTTTTATTCAAGACAAAGAATTTTTTCATAGTTGAACAAAGGCTTGCTCAGTTTGTAGCACTCCACAGCAGTAAAGTAGAACTGGGTCTTTATTTTGTGAAGTTGCCCTTTCCACCTATGATATATTGGAAATGTTAATGAAAAGAATGAAAAAGGCAGCGGGGCACGGTGGCGCACGCCTGTAATCCCAGCACTTTGGGAGGCTGAGACAGGAGAATCACAAGCTCAAAGCCAGCCTCAGCAACAGCGAGGCACTAAGCAACTCAGTCAAAAGTTAAAAAATAGGGATGGGGATGTGGCCCAGTGGTCGAGTACCCCTGAGTTCAATCCCTATTACTAAAAAAAAAAAAAAAAAAAAAGAAAGAAAAAAGAAAAATGCATTAAACTCCAAAAAATTAAGAAAATCAAGAGGTGAAGGGTGTAGCTCAATGGTAGAGTGTGTGCTTGGCATGCACAGGTCTTGGGTTCTTTCCCCAGCCCAATGAAGGGGGAAAAAACAAGCAAAGTGATTAATACAGCATATTCTCTCAGAGAAATCAGCCTTTGCAGGAACTCACACCTGTGCACAGCTCAGCGCCTTCTTTCCCAGGCTGGGATAGTGAGGAACATTGTCTTTTTTTCTTCTTCTTCTTCTAATTTATAGACCTTCTATGTTGCACAACTCCAGGGTCACAGCACAAAGAATGCAATGTACCATAAAGCCCTTAGGAAGAAGGAAAGACAAATTCACCAGTGATCAATTAGCTGATTCCTTGCTGCTTTGGTTGTATGTTCATAATCAGCATTGGTTATAAACAGTCCATATACTTTTTCTGAAGGATGAGGCTGATGGTAACACCTCTCTCCCTTCTCTCCACTCTTGTTTTGTGTGCAGTGATTCCACTCAGTTACAACAACTTCATAACCAAGTCTTACTAGAACAACATTTGCAAAACCCATCTCCTTCATCGCCTAAAGAGTTTCCTTTCAACATGAGTGTTTTGAACTCCGTGGCTCCCCCAGCAGCAACCACCTCCAGCAAGCAGGCGAAGGGCCCTGCATCACAGACATTCGGCTTGGCCCGGCCAAAGCATTTCTTCCCCTCCTCAAGTACCACCGCGGCAACCGTGTCCCCATCCAGCTCTCCAGTGCTCACCTTGAGCAGCACTCCCCAAACCATTCAGAGGACAGTGAGCAAAGAAAGCCTCTTAATTTCTCACCCCTCGGTGCAAACCAAATCTCCAGGGGCCGTTTCCATCCCAAATGAGCCACCCCCTCCAGGTCCAGTAGAGCCAGCACCACCACCTCTCATGTTTTCCATCCCCAGTGGAAACCAGTTTCAGCCCCACTGTGTGTCCCCAACTCCTGTCTCTCCCACCAACCGGATTCAGAACCCAGTGGCTTTCCTCAGCTCTGTTCTGCCATCTCTCCCTGTCATCCCACCCACCAATGCCATGGGACTACCTAAAAGTGCACCATCCACGTAAGTGTCATTGAAGTTTTTTGATGTAAGAGTTGCCAGTTAAAAGGGGACCTATACATTGAATAGCTTGGTCTGGGACAAGAGTCTTGTTTAGTGGTTTCCTAGATACATCCTCTCCATTAGACAAAAATGGGTTTCAAGCACCTTGAACACAGTCTGTTTGCTTTGAATGATTTTTAATAACTAAAAATTTTAAAAAGATATCTAGAAACAGATTCTCTGTACAGTGCTTTAATCCTGCAAGGGCCTAATGTGTGCTGGTATCTGATTTCTAGGCCTTTGTACACTGCCTAGTGCTTTTCATGGATGTGTTTTGTGTGAATTTATTTTATAGGCCATCCCAGGGATTAATGAAGAAAAATACAAGGTCTCCTCAACCATTGAGTGATGATTACATTCGTGAAACTAAGAATGCAGTGATTCTAGACTTGGGGAAAAGAATGAGTTTCAGTGATGTCAGATCAAACCAGCAGGTAAGATTGGTGGATTCAGATACTTTGATGGAATTTTATTGTAAGAAATATAATTTTATTTAATTCAGTCCTTGGATACTTAGGTCATCTGACCTCAGTGAAGTTGACGCTACAGCTTAGATGGTAGAGCACAGGCTAAGGCTCACACCGGAAGCTCGTGCACGGGAGTCTGCAGTTCTTTTTTTTTTTTTGGTACTGGAGATTAAACTCAGGGTACTCAACCACTGAGCCACATTCCCAGCCCTATTTTGTGTTTTATGTAGAGACAGGGTCTCACTGAGTTGCTTAGTGCCTTGCCATTGCTGAGGCTGGCATTGAACTCGAAATTCTCGTCTCAGCCTCTCAAAGTGCTGGGATTACAGGTTTGTGCCACCGTGCCCGGCTTGCAGTTCTTGATTACCCCTATAGTTAACTCATTTTACTTGTTTATATGTGCTTGCCTAGAATAGAATGTACAGTACTCTCCACTTATCTGAAGGAGATACTGTCCAAGACCCTCCATGGATACTGAAACTGCAGACAGTATCCAACCCCACATATACTGTATTTTTCCTATATGTACACAACTATAATAATGTTTAATTGGGGGGGGTGTACCAGGAATTGTACTTAGGGGCACTCAACCACTGAGCCACATCTCAGCCCTATTTTGTATTTTATTTAGAAACAGGGTCTCACTGAGTCCCTTAGCACCTTACTTTTGCTGAAGCTGGCTTTCAACTCGAGATCCTCCTGCCTCAGCCTCCTGAGCCACTGGGATTATAGGCTTGCACCATCACATCCAACAATAACACTTAATTTTAAAATTAGCACAGTAAGAGAGTAACATTAGGGGCTGGGATTGTGGCTCAGCGGTAGAGCACTTGCCTCGCATGCGTGAGGCCCTGGGTTCGATCCTCAGCACCACATACAAAGCAATAAAATAAAGACATTGTGTCCATCAACAACTAAAAAAAAAAAATCTTAAAAAAAAAAAGTTCTTTAAAAAAAAAAGAGATTAACATTAATAACTAATAAAATGATAAAATGAGGGGCTGGGATTGTAGCTCAGCGGTAGAGCGCTTGCCTCGCATGCGTAAGGCCCTGGGTTCGATCCTTAGCACCACATACAAAGCAATAAAATAAAGACATTGTATCCATCTACAACTAAAAAAATATTTTTTAAAAAAATGATAAAATGAACTGGGTGTGGTGGTGCACATCTGTAATTCTATCTATCTGAAGGCAGAGGATGGAGAATTGCAAGTTTGAGGTCAGCCTGGGCAATTTAGTGAGACCCTGTCTCAAAATGAAATGAAAGGGGCTAAAGATGAAGCTCAGTAGTAAAGTGCCCCTGGATTCCATCCCCAGTACTGCAGGACAAAAATGATTATAATAATATACTGTTAAAAAATGTATTTAAAACTCTTTTTTTTTTTTTTTTTGGTACTGGAGATTGAACTCAGGGACACTTGACCACTGAGCCACATACCCATCTCTATTTTGTGTTTTATGTAGAGACAGGGTCTCACTGAGTAGCTTAGCGCCTCGCCATTGCTGAGGCTGGTTTTGAACTGGCGATTCTCCTGTCTCAGCCTCCCAAAGTGCTGGGATTACAGGCTTGCGCCACCATGCCTGGCTAAAATGTATTTAAAACTTTTAAATTTATTTCTGGAATTTTCTATTTAGTATTTTTGGAACCCAGCTGACTGCAGGTAACTGAAACTGTGAAAAGCAGAGTCATGCATAAGAGAGGATTACAGTATTCAAGAAGGAGGGAGAGAATCTGTTGTCCATTCTGGCAATCCTCAGCTCAGTTTAGGGAAACACCATAACATCATTGAGATATTTTGATATCTATGACTTGAGATGTTGAGACTTTTAGGAACTCTGGGGTTTTAAGTGCTTTCATCTGACATCCTTCAACCTTAGGTACGTGGAGGTCTGATCACAAGTTCCTCTCAGTTTTTGTATTGGGTTGAATCACTGAAACAGCCATCAGGCAACATCCTGTTTCACCCTGTGCTGCTCCTTGCTTTCCACTGAATCTTTATACCAAAGAGGAAAGGAAAGCCTGTGAGCATCATACAAACAACAAAGATGGATTATTTGCTTATTTGTGTTTTTGATAATCAGGTGGTTAATTTTTAATGCAGGCTTGCATTTCGACTGTTGGTTTATTTCCCAAGGTGAGAACAGATAAAATCTATTTTGAAATATAACAAAATTCCAACCAAAACAATATGCCAGGGCTGGGGTTGTGGTTCAGTGGTAGAGTGCTTACCTAGGATGCGTGAGGCTTTGGTTCGATTCTCAGCACTACATATAAACAAATGAAAAAATAATAATAAAGGTCCATCAACAACTTAAAAAAAACAATATGCCAAATATTGCAGAATTTGTTCCATGAGGGACAAATTAGAAACAAAGTTCCAGATTTTCCTGACCACATGCTGTTTTCCTTGGTGTTTCTGTCTCTTACTTCCAGCAGAGTCATAGATAGCAATATTTTGCTATTGTGTTATACACTGGGCAACTTCAACAGAGCAGAATCTTTTGAAAATATGCTACTTAAAACCTTTAATTAATTAACTAATTAATTAACTAATTAATTTGGTACTGGAGATTGAACCCAGGGGCACTTAACCACTAAGCTATATCCCCAGCCCTTTTATTTTTTGTTTTGAGTGAGGGTCTCACTAAATTGCTTAGGGCCTAGCAAAGTTGCTGAGGCTGGCCTTGAACTTGCTATCCTCCTGTTTCAGCCTCCCGAGCCACTGGGTTTACAGGCATGTGCCACCACACCTAGCTTAAATTTTGATTTTTAAATTACTGAACTGAAGTGGAATATTTAAACTTCTCTGAATACATTTCTCATATATTATCTCTGCAAATGCCAAATCAGCTATTCTTCCCTTTGATCCTCTAGGTAAGAAACTGAAACAGTTGTCAAGTGATTAGTGGTGGAACTAGAACTAGATCCCTATTTTCCTGGAGACTTTTCATTTTCCCTGAAATGCAACAGCCTTTTTTAGTTTTGTGACAATTACTTTCAAGTCCCATAAATGTTGCTCTGTCAAACAGATTTGTTTTCCTATGATGCTGTCATCACATTTGTGGTTCTTAATCCTTCTAGGTGTCGTTAAAATAAGAGCCACGTCTTTTAGTCAGCCTATGTCTTTTACAAGGCAGAGAGAGATCAATGAGAACCCTGTAAAAATGATACCAGCTCACATCAGCTGTTTGATTTTGCTTTTATAGGTTCTCTATAGGTAAATCCAGGCTAATCCATTGCCCAGTTCCCAGGAAAGTAGGATTTTTCTCTTAATTACCTGAAATGTGAATACATGTAAACATGATTTTCCACAAGTTGAGTGTCATAGACCCAGAAGAACTCTCTCTTAAACCCCATCATGAATTAACTTCAGGGTCCACAGCAAGAACTGGGAAGTCTCTGAAATACTCTCAGTCCTCTCTATGTGATTTTCTCTAATATACACATCAGTCTTCTTCTGAGAATCATTATTCTGGGAATTATTACGATTGCTTCATTACAGAATTGGTTTTACACTTCATTCTGTGCTATGGACAATGAAAACTAAGCTATATAAATGAAAGTTAGGAAACAAAGGAGCTGTCTGAGATAGAATGCTTGCGTTAGGTTGACAGATGTCAATTCTGAGAAAGTTTTAAGAAATAAAATGATGACCATATTATGGTATTGTTTTGTGCATTGCTGCCCAAGGAAATGATAGTGAAAATGTCATGGAAAACTGTCTAAAATGTAGTATGGCCCATAGTTTAGGTTAAGAAAGTTAGCTTAGAAAAGTGTAAGAACGTGGATGATTGTAGAGCAATCATAAAGAAACATTATGTATTGATTGATAGCTATTTATACTTGCAGTCTGAGGACAAGGAGTCAATCTGTTTTCTCACTCTCCTATTAGTCTGCACATATGGGTGGTGGAGAACAAATGATTCCTTTATAAGAGTATGCATTTGTTTTTGCTTTATTTTGCTTTGAAAACTTTTAGGTTGAAAAAGCTGGCTTCTCTTGTCATATTAAAATAATAGTAAGGGGCTGGGATTGTGGCTCAGCGGTAGAGCGCTTGCCTCGCATGCGTGAGGCCCTGGGTTCGATCCTCAGCACCACATACAAAGCAATAAAATAAAGACATTGTGTCCATCTATAACTAAAAAAAAAAATTTAAAAAAATAAATAAATAAATAAATAAATAAATAAAATAATAGTAACTATTCTAGAATGTTCATGTGGTCTAGCATTACCGCATTGTGCTGAGCACAAAAATAAATCAAAAGTCATTGAGTGATGGATGTTACTGACCATAAACAATCTCCTCCCCTGAACTCAAATTTATAAATTATGTTTTTAAAAAATGGGCTTTCTTTGATACATCCACCACTTTGTATTTCTCTTTCGTAATACTTCAGTGTCTGCTCACTCTCATTTTACATCACCTTTCCAATTAGCAATTAACATTTGCCATTGGTTCTTAGAACTTTGTGAAATACAAAGGTGTCATCCTTTCAGGTGTGCATATTTACTAAAATTTTTATCTTTCTAATCTGACAACCAAGTGTCTTTGTGCAATGGGTAACCCAAGAGAGAGGTGCCCTGATTTCTTTTTAGGCTGCATCATTTCTTCTTTTTGGGTAGCATTCATCACCAGTGGATCTTGATTAGCCATCAGTTAAATCTAAATAGTTGAGGTTAGTGTGGTGAATCTGAGAAGTCAAAGAAACCCAGGTCCACAAAATGAAATGGAGTCTTTATGACCAATGATTTTAATTCACTCATGATTCAGCATGATGTTCTGCAACCAGCAAAAACCATTGCTAAATTTTTGCCCACCCCTGTCATCTAATGTTATATTTCAACTTTTCAGCTTCTCTCTTTAGCCTCATTTCTCTGGAAACCATCTCATCTCTTTATTCTGTTCCCTGCACCCCTGCCTTCTTTTATTAATGCTTCTTTAAAAACTGTCTGTGGTTCCAGATACTGCCCTGGAGGATGGGGGCGGGGGTAAGTATCTGATGCTTATTCTGACTTTTTGCTCCTCTGATCTCCTTCTCTAAGCTGCTCTGTCATTTCCTCTATTTAAATATTACCCCTTTCATCTCTTATAGTGAATTCTTTATGGCAATCCTCTTTTGTGAGCAAATAGTCATGACATCTATTCCGTTTCTAATAAGAATTATATATTGGCCTTCTGGCACATACTGTAAGGCCATTGGCATTTTAGAAGCCTGACTGCTGAGATAGTGTCCACATGTCCTCTGCCATGGGCCCACCCAGGAGGCACCAGTTATGAGCTCCCTGGATCCTGTGATTAGGGGTTGTCTTATCCATTGTTACATCCCTGTTGAGCCTGGCACATAATATGTATTCCTTGGGTATTTGCTAAATTAACCTACAACTATGAGATTTGCATTAGTTTCAGGTAAGATAATGAAACCTTTTACCAAATAGAAAAGTTTGGGTTTGTTGCATAACAATGGAAAAGTCTTTCACTTGACTACATAGATTCTGATTATAGATAGTACCTACGATGTTAGCAATGGATTTTGTTTGTTTGTTTATAATATTTTTGTAGTTGTCGATGGGCCTTTATTTATTTATATGTGATGCTAGAATCAAACCCAGTGCCTCACACATGCTAGGCAAACACTCTGCCACTGAGCCACAATCCCAGACCCTTATTTTATTTATTTTTTAAATATGGAACACTTCACAAATTTGCTTGTCATCCTTGCATAGGGCCCATGCTAATCTCTATATCATTCCAATTTTAGTATATGTGCTGTCAAAATGAGCACTAACAATCCCTTTTTAACCAGCTGGTTAAAAAGATCAAAACTTTTAGAAACATGCAAAAATTAAAACTCTAGTGTTGATTTGAATATTTAAATATAGAATAAATTTGTGCATCTTTCAGTGATTTATTCTTAAATACAAAATTTGGATTGTAAGTATTTTTATACAACCTCCTTGAAGGTGGAGTCTGTGTTTTATAAAATGTCACATTTTCCATATTCATCATAATATTTAGCACATAGCAGGTATTTGCTAAGAATTTGTGAGCAGGTCAGGGAGTAGGCTACAAACACTGGTTATTTCTAAGGAACGTAATGAGTGATTATTACACAAATAGTAAAGAAATCATCTTCTGTGTATGTTAACCTCCAAGTTTATCTAGGAACCTTTATTGTTCCAAATTCTGCCTATGACTGGGATGAAAGGGATAATACTTGCTCTAACACATAAGATTTTCTTTAGGCTAGGGGTGTAGCGTGGTGGCAGAGCACTCCCCTAGCACGTGCAAGGCCCTGGCTTCTATCTTCAGCACCATTAAAAAGAATTTTTTCTTTTAATACACCTCATACTCAGTATCCATTTAGAACATTTTGAGCAGACTTTCTCCAGGTTTGAACCTATTTCATTATTTGCCCCTAAAGTTCAGACTGAGAACTGAGAGTAGAGGAAGGCAGTGGTGAGCTCAGGCAGTGAGCATTGGATGCTGGCCCCTATCTTAACAATGTCTGTGTCTGATTGGGGTGTATGGTTCTCAACAGAAGAAAGTGCCTCTCCACCACTCTGCCAATCTGAAGAAACTTCTGCAGTCTGATGTTTCAAGTAGTCAAATTATCATCCTTAAGAGGATTATATTTAAAGAAAAGAAAAAAGGCTATGGTTTCAAATGTCATATTCTCCTGAAATAATTTTATTTTAGCTTTTCAGTTGCTTTCATAGAACTATAGTTCTATGCAATTCATTAGCCTGGAAAGGATGGGTCCTGTATCACTGATTTGCTTTTCACACTGGCTAGATTTACACAGAAAAAAAAAAAAAATCTCTCCTTTGGGCACAGATGTCAACTACAGGCAGCTGACACAGAAACTCCTGTTGTTACTCAAAAAGGGAATGAGGCAAAGGAAAATGAAGACCACAGCATAAACCCAGTACTGGGAGTTTAAAATGCACATCTAACGGATAGTGGATCAGTAGTGCAACTTCTGTGCTGGACAGTGCAGAAAGTTTCTTTAAATTTAACTTAAATATATTGCTTATTTTTTTTGCAAATTTCCTTATGAAATTTGACTCACAGTGTTCATAACTAAAAATGACAACTTGAAGCCAGGCGTGGTGGCACACACCTGTAATCCCAGCACTTTGGGAAGCTGAGACAGGAGAATAGTGAGTTCAAAGCCAGCCTCAGCAACAGCAAGGCACTAAGCAACTCAGTGAGACCCTGTGTCTACATAAAACACAAAATAGGGCTGGGGATGTGGCTCAGTGGTCGAGTGCCCCTGAGTTCAATCCCCAATACAAAAAAAAAAAAGACAACTTGAATTCAGGTGCAGTAGAGATATTCTTTTTTTTTTTTTTTTGAGATATTCTTGACATAGAGCAAAGCTCCTGAAAAAAAAAAAAATTCCTGCTTCTGGGATGGCGTGCCTCTGTGTGAACATCTCAGATTTAAAGATACAGTGCTTTAATTACAGGCTACATGCCTCTGCCATACACCCATACAGGTTTTTTTTGTTCATAAAACTCAACCTTCCAAATACTTAATATTTCACAGAAACTTTTTGTCCTTTGTATTCTTATTTTATTGCTCATCTGCAATTTTTTACATTATATTATATAATTGGCACAAGTGTGCCTCAAAAAGCTATTTTATTTTTGCTGCCATAATCCCTTTAAATTTATTCAATGGGGATAATTCTTCTGCTCCTGACAATCTCAAATGCAGGCCATTTCAAAACCTTTGCACCACTTTTAGTTCCTATAAAATTCTGTGAATACTTTGTTGCAAAATTCAGTCTTGATCTAGAAATACATAACTTTTGGTCCTTGTAGTAACCAATAGTCTGATCCTCATTGAAAAACAAGTCTCCATGTGGGCTGGGGATGTAGCTCAGTGGTAGAGCACTTGCCTAGCATATATGAGGCCCTGGATCCATGAGAAGAAAAAAAAAAAAAAAAAAGACCCCACAGAAAAACACATCAGCCCCACTCCACATCCCTGGGACTGCTGCAAGTGGTGAACCCAGAGCAAGGAAGGGAAAAGTATGGATAGCCTCTCTCTTTCTTGCTCCCACCTCACCTACTTCTATTACTGATTCCTTCCTTTCTCAACCCTGAAGGGACATAAGCTGACCCCGCACTAGTTCGTCCCATATGTGCATGATGGGAACCATTGCCCATCTTTTGCCCTGACACATTTTAGGTATACAGACCACTCCATGCAGCCTTCAGCTGGCTGACTAACAAAAAGCTAGCTCACTCCTCGCTCTTCACATTTCTTAGGCAGGAGTTACATCAATCTATCATGTCCTCCTAACTGGGAAGCGCAGCAAGCTCTCCAGGTGGGTCTATTTCATCAGCTGCAGCCCTGCTAGACTTACGGTGACGCCCAGGTACCCAGGGCCTCCGAGTGGCCTCAGAGAGACTAACAGGAATTAATAGCTCTCAGCAAAGTCCTCTTACTGGTGAACGATCTTGCCTTAATGGAATCGAATGATCTGATTAAAGTTAACCAATACTACAGATTGGGAGGTAAAAACAACAAAATATTCAATGAGTTATTTGAAATAAACTATTCATAACTAAGGAACAGGATACAATTCTAACCAGATCACAATGGCAAATGGTGTTTAATTAGAGCTACAAGTTTAATAAAGTTTTACCCTTAACCCAAGCTCATTGTTCCAAATTCCTCAAAGATGTAGCAGTGTTGAAGAAAATGATGGCCTGTATATCATTCGTGTATTTATTCATTCTTCATATATGTATTGAGCACCTGCCATGGGGCAGGCGGGGGCAGGCATTATTCTAGATGCTGTTGATAGAGTGAGAAGAAAGTCATCCAAGATCCCTCCTCTTGTGTAGCAAACGTTCTGACACTTGATAGTCATTCAATCAATAAATAAGAAAAATACTAGCTAGTATAGCAGTGCTATGTAGAGAATTAGAATGGAGAGTTAGTTTGGGTGACGTGACTGGGAGGACTTCATTTCAACTTGACAGGATTTAACAGGGAGAGGTAGTTAAGAGGAATCCAGAATAAGTCTTAGAATTAGGGTTTAGCTTAGTGTACTCAACGAGTGTCCCAAGGACCTGAGCCAGACTTCAAGCTGTCAACTTGAGATAACTACAGAAATGGAAAGTAACCATGAAGGAATTTTTATAGCAATTTAACAGAGAAATATTATGTTCACGAATATTATAATTTTGTTTTCCTTGTTAATTTCATTTTGCTAGTAATTTATTTCATTTTTATTTTACAAAAGTACAAATTAGAAAATTTTCAAAACCTGGTTTTTAACATAGACAGTATAAGAAGCACTGGTTTAACCATTTAACCAAGTAAATGAATCTCAGCGGCACCATTTCCTGAGATGAAGAGCAGGCTAGGAGACTTCTGGGAGACAGAAATCAGGTGTGTGTTGTTTAAGCCATACTAATTTTGAGATGCCCATTGAGCATCATAATGTAGAATGGATCACTGGATATGTGACTTTGAAGTTCTAGAGAGAGATCAGGCTTGGAAACAGGGTTTGGGGAGTCCTCAGCATACAGAAGCTGGCTGAGAGTGAATGACGTCACCAAGAGCAGAGGATTAGGTGCCAGCAGAGGACAGTGATCAGATGCCACTAGAGAAAAAGAAGGAAAACCAATATGGTGTCTCATGGAAGCCATAGAAGAGAATGTTTCAAAAAGGAAAAGTAGTCATCTCTGACTTATGCTGCTGAGAGGTCAAATAAGGTAAGAACAGATAAGTAATTATTCCATTTAGCTAACTTGCAAACCTAACAGCAGCAATTTCAGTGGAACAGTGGAAACACAAACTTAATTGGAGTAGCCTAACAAGAGAATAGGCAAAAAGGAAGTGATCTGGTAACAATAGAGGTGGGAGTATTTCATTGTAGTTGTGTTTTGTTTTTGTTGTTTTTTGTGGCACTGAAGATCAAACCCAGGGCCTTGTGCATGCTAGGCAAACACTCTATCAGTGAGCTATCCCCTCAGCCCTAGAGTTACTTCAGATAGTTTTGTTGTGAAGGGACTGGAGACATGCAGTGAAGGCCAACACGGAGCTAAGGGAAATCTGTTCAAGACAGGAATGTCTAGAAGAGACAGGAAGTTGGTGATGCAGGCATGTATCAGAATGCAGGGAAGAACATCTTTGCCAAAAGAACTCTATAGGCAGTTCTGCATATTTAAATGAACACTAATTGTAGTTACAGAAATTATATTCCATGTTCTTTCCATTCCCTACAGAATTCATGGCAAGGAGCTGGAAATGGAACTGCTTTATTGAGCTTCATAGTATACACTGGACATCTGAATCTTTAAAAGTTGCATCCTCAATTATAGTAGTGAACATGTTCTCTCTCACCATAGGAATAGGACTTTAAACATATTTGTCATTTTGACAGGAGTACAAAATTTCAAGCTTTGAACAAAGGCTGATGAACGAAATAGAGTTTCGCTTAGAACGGACGCCTGTTGACGAATCAGATGATGAAATCCAACATGACGAAATCCCCACGGGCAAGTGTATTGCTCCCATCTTTGACAAAAGACTCAAGCACTTCCGGGTTACAGAAGGCTCTCCAGTCACATTCACCTGCAAAATTGTTGGCATACCTGTTCCAAAGGTAAGATGACCAACCAGTTGACCAACCAACAGCACAGAATTATAGACAGTGCCTTCAAAACAGTCTTAGCATGCTCTAGTGTAGTATCTACAGAGGGAATGAAAACCAATACCAGAAATGAGCAAAACCCAGTTATTTGACTAGACTGAGAACAGCAGGAATAGGAAAATTAAATAAACCAAAAAGAAATCAGACTTGTTAGAATTTTAGTAAAATTTTAAAATAAAAATTTTAGTCATGATACTGTACTTTGGGCTATTGATTCTCTTAACCATCAAACTCATCAATCTAACATTTTTCATTCTATTTAATATCTATTGAATACATATAGGGGGCCTGTTGTACAAAGTGAGCTATATTTGTATTATTACTGATAGGTTGGTAAATGCCAAAAATGTCATATCATTATCACTGACTGCTGAAAAATCTTATGAGTCACCAGATTTTTTGGCAAGTCGGCTGAGAGAAGGATTTACACCTGTTGTGGCTGTGGCAGGAGATCTCTTCACTCTACTTTCACAAACATTAGCATGATGTTATTATGTATGGTTGAGTAACCAGGAAAAGTAGAAAGGGCAGCTGCAACCAGTACTTTATCCCCACTGTCTTTGAGAAATATCCTTGACATATACAGAACTTGCCATGAATTTTTTTTTTATTTTGGCTAGATGAGAAATTTAGCTAGTTAATTCTAGCCTTATTCAACTTGGCATAATAAACCATATTTTCCTTTCAAGTTGAGCTATTATAGGTACTGAGATCTGCAATTACAGGAAACTTAAATATGTACATAGGTAATGAGAAAAAAGCCAGGTTCCTGGTTTTCATTATTTTGCCTCTGAAGACACATCTGGCTCTTAGGGTATCTTTTAAACTAATGAGGTACAATAAATCAGTCAAAAGCTTTATCTTAATCCTAAAGTATATGGAACTTTTGACTTAAGTATTGTATAAGTGGAGGGGGTATATCATGCCATCGCTTTAAAAATGTTTTATCACCTTTTTTCCAGGTGCTTTGAAAAGGATGAGTGACATCTTGTAGAAATGATAGTTGATGCTTACCTTACCCTACTCTCTAGTTTTTCCATCTTCTAAAGATATGGAACACTATATATATATATATAAATAAATATATATATATATATATATATATATATTTATATATATATATAGTGAAGAATATATATATACACACACACAAATACATACACACACATATATACTCTATATATTCTCTCTATATCATATATAAAATATAATATGTATATTATATATATATATATATATATATTCTCCTTGATTATCTTTCACTTCAGGTTTACTGGTTCAAAGATGGGAAGCAGATTTCTAAGAGAAATGAGCACTGCAAAATGAGGCGAGAAGGAGATGGGACATGTTCTCTGCACATTGAATCCACCACCAGTGATGACGATGGCAACTACACCATCATGGCAGCCAACCCCCAGGTGGAGACGCAGGGTTACGCACTGTGCTGCACACTGAGGAAGGAGCGGTTGATGTCATTGTGAATGAGACCTTGAAAAGTGCGAGTTACTCAGGATTGCTGAGGAAAATGAATGAGGAGCATTGTGATTGTGTGTAACTAGAGCACAGTATCACAACCTAAAAGACTAGTTAGCCACTGATGGGTCACTCAGCCTTTCAGGCTTTGTCAAAGGACATTGGTACTATTTCTTCACTACATTTCCCTCACATACCTGTTTGGGATGAATTTTGTGTTTATCAACTCCTTGGGTCTCTTGAGGAGTCAATAAGTCATTCTATCCATCATTCCATCAAAGGAAAATAGGTCATTTTTGTTCTTTAGAGCATAGGTAAATTACTTCAAAGAGGCTTTAAGTGTCCCTCAAATTCATATCCTTCTTTTTCTTGATAAAAGTTGAAAAGTCATCATCTCTCACCTTTCTTCTCTGAATGAGGCCAAGTCTTAAAATTCCCCTAAAAGATAGTCCAGAATAAAATATCTTTAATTACAATTTTTAAATAGTTTTTTTTTACTTGTAGATGGATACAATAACTTTTATTTATTTATTTATTTTTATCTTTATTTATTTATTTTTATGTGGTGCTGAGGATTGAACCCAGTGCCTCACGCATGCAAGGCAAGCGCTTTACCACTGAGCCACAATCCCTATTTTTATGTGGTGCTGAGGCTGGAACCCAGTGCCCCATAGGTGCTAGGCAAGTACTCTACCACTGAGGTACACCCCAGCCCTTTACTATTTGAATACAAAGTACTGAACTATAATTTCTACTCTCATCCACACTTCCTATTGAAAGAGTAAGATGAATCTCTATTGAGAAAAGTATAAAAATATTTGGCCATCCTCTGCATTGTGGCTACAAGTCGTATTAATTCAAAGAAAAACTTTTTATATGTGTGCTGTGTTCATTTCTTAGGTTAAAATAAAAATCATCACAATAGTTTTTAAAAAAATCTCTCTCCCTGGAATATGAAGAAAGATTTAAGAAGTCCTATTATATTGTTTTCATTCCATTTCCACAAAGAAAAACTATTTATAGCAAAAAGTTTCATAATGTTCTAATGCAGAAAAAAAATCATATAAATTGAAAAAATGGTAATTTCTTTCTTTCTTTTTTTAAATTCTGTGCTGGGGATTGAACCCAAGTCCTTTCATGTGAGCCCTCTACAATAGAGCTACCCCACATCCCTTTTGACTTTTGAGACAGGGTCTCACTGAGTTGCCCTGGCTGACCTGACTTGTGATCCTCCTCCCTCAACCACCCCAGTAGCTGGGATTACAGGCACACACTACTGCTGGAGTTCTTCTTAATTTAATCTTGTTCTTTCTCTGTTTCTCAGGGAAGAATCAGCTGTTCTGGGCACTTGATGGTACAGAGTTTGCCCATTCGCAGTCGGCTAACCGCTGCTGGTCAGTCTCACAGGTAAAGATAGGAAGAATCCATCTTCTATGGGCTCCTCCCACATGCCTGCCCTCCATAAAGAGCACCAAAGTTGTTGGATCCACATATGGTTACTTACAGGTAGCCCTCTGCCGGCAGCACCAGCACCACTTACAAGTTTGTCAAAAATGCAGAATTTCAAGCCCACCCCAGATTACTGAATTAGAATCTGCATTTTAACAACATTCCCACGTGATTCGCAAGCACATTAACATTTGAGAAGTACTGGTCTTTTACACCATTTTAATGGTTCAAAGTTTGTAACCGTCAGTAGCACCTGTGCACATAATATATAAATTAGACCCTTTGAATTGAGTCACTATCTTCTCTTTAGTAAAACAGGAAACTTTAATGATTATATGTCTATAGATCAAATATTTTTGCTGTCTCCACTATAGCAATTAGCTTGCTTTCTTCTCTGACTTTACTAACCACTAAGAAGAAAGAGCCTGGCTTGAGTCTTATGGTGCCACAAAGTCTTAGCAAAGCATTCCATAGTTGCTGACACATATGAATTAAATGTGACTTACCAAAGGAATAAAAATAGTGACCCATGTTTCAGATACAGTATTTCACCAGCCTTGCAACTATACCTTCTTCTTTTTTTTTAAGAACAGCTGTTACTGTTGGTCAGTCTTACCGAGTTTAAGTTCATAGACATCTTTAATGGCCTGCCATAATTTATAACCAGGTTAAACTTTATTACTCAAAGCCATAGAGATTGAAGTTGCCTTGTTCTGGATAATAAACAGGACTTCTCTTTTGGATCTCTTTTGAGGTTCAGATTGAATACTGATTTATTTGTTTATTTTGGTGAATTCTGAACAACTGGTCAAGCCCACAGCAAGGAAGCTGAGCCACTTAACCCAGAATGACTTCAGAGAGAAAGAAGCTAAAGCCTGTTTATTTGATTACAGATCTCCCAAGATAATCCTACAGTTTATGACATGCTTACCACTTTGCTTTCTTTTTTAATCAACTCCACACCATTCTTCTTCTTCTTATTATTATTATTAATTTTCTGCCCCAGAAGACTCTTCCCATCCAAAAAAAGAAAAAAGAAAAACTGCTACTCTCTTTATAGCTCTATAGCCATGCTGAAATGCCTGTTGCTATGAGTTTGTAAAATGGCTTCTATGTTTGAAACCTGAACATTCTTGTTATAGGGGAAGGTCCCGAGTGCAAGAAAGAGACAAAGAGCCTCTACAGGAACGCTTTTTCCGACCACATTTTCTGCAGGCTCCTGGGGATATGGTAGCTCACGAGGGGCGCCTGTGTCGGCTGGACTGTAAGGTAGATTCTTAGCACTTGTCCTTAGTTCCAGATCTGTTCAGATTTTGCATTTGATTGTTTGCTTGCATTTATTTTTGTTTGTATTTGTTTTGTTGGAGCTGTGAGTTCCAAAGGAGGAGGTCCAGGGGAAGGGAGAGATTATTTTCCCCATAGGCGTTTTTGTAAAATTTAATACCAGACAAAATTATTTCATGAAATTTTAAAATCATTATATTTTAATAAAAATTACATTGGCATTGTATTAAGTTAATTGCATTTTTAGAATACAACCAAGGAAGTGATATAATTTGAACGTTTCCTTCCACATGGTGCCTGAAAAGCCTTTATTCCTATGTGACTGGTTGTTTTGTTTTTTGGTTTTGTATCCTTTAAGTGATTATTGTGAGGTGTAGCCTTTGGAAAAATTATAGTCATGGAAAGATGGCCGTGAGTCAGTTTATGAGAGCAGAACATGGTTTCTCATACTAATCAACCTCCATCACGTTTAGTGTATCTGCATTCTAATTTTTTTTTTTTTTTTTTTTGGTACCAGGGATCGAACTCAGGGGTACTCAACCACTGAGCCACATACCCAGCCCTATTTTGTGTTTTATGTAGAGACAGGGTCTCACTGAGTTGCTTAGTGCCTCGCCATTGCTGAGGCTGGCTTTGAACTCGCAATTCTCCTATCTCAGCCTCCCAAAGTGCTGGGATTACAAGCGTGAGCCACCGTGCCTGGCTGTAGATACTGCTTAATTTGACGAGAAATTTAAGTCACTCCTTCTGCCCCAGACAAAATGCAGAATGCTGTGGAAAATTTAGATGCAAATTTGGGAAAGCTTGAGGTTAAACATTCGTTCAGAGTCCACCTCTATCTGTGGTTCTTAGTCTTCCATTGCTGCCTAAATAATATTCAGGTTGACTGTTATTTCCCCCTCACTAAACTCTAAAAACTACCAAGGCCTAGGTCCCATCCCCAGAGATTCTGGTTTAATATTGTAAGTGGGCACTGGAATTTTTAAACCCTCTTCATGTGCTTATAATTTGCAGCAAAATTTGAGAACCCTGGTTTGCTATCTGACCTTTTTCATATCTAACTCTTGCTTATTAAGTATATAAGCAATATATCATCTCTGATATTGATGCTTTAGGTCTGTTTTATCTATAGCTTAATTCTTATTTATTCTAATGTAGAATGTAATCAAATAGGTTAATCATGACCTAAACCAGGGTCAAAATACCACATCAGTTAAATTCACGCAGCTATTCATTCAGACCCCTCTCTCTTCTCCCTGTGCTGCTCCAGAGAGGTTCTCACCACTCCATGTTTTCTCTCACTGTATACATGCCAAACAAGGATGAAGAATTCAGCCACCAAATAAATCTGCCTGTCATCAGTCTGTCATTTGCCTCAGCTGTCCTGTTGTTTATTAGGTGAGTGGCTTACCGCCCCCAGAGCTGACGTGGCTGCTCAATGGCCAACCTGTGCTACCAGATGCTTCCCACAAGATGCTGGTCAGAGAGACGGGAATCCACTCTCTGCTCATTGACCCACTCACCCAACGCGATGCGGGGACCTATACGTGTGTGGCCACCAACAAAACTGGGCAGAATTCCTTTAGTCTGGAGCTCACTGTAGTAGGTAAGGTTTGCTGCTGGGACCCCCAGACATAACTCCCTTCAAAATTATTGTGTAAATATGCAAAACCTCTGGCAGAATTCCTTAGTCCTTTACTCAGCCAATCTTAGTTTCTCCTTCACTGTAGTAAGGGCCATATTTCTACACTGCTTTCAAAAACATGGTGATGTTAAAATGGAATGTGGCACCTTGTACATATTACACATGCGATAAAGAGAGCATTGTAATTGTTCATTGAGCAATCAACAAATTGACTGTCACTACCTTCCAGTCATTTGTCCTGTAGTCAATCTGTCATTTCTGGAACATACCAGGCTTTTTTATCCCCCTAAGTTACCGGCCTTTGCATCAGTGGTCCCGCTACCTAGAATACCTGTCTTTGCCCAGCGTCTTCTTACTCACTCTCTAAAGCCTAACTCAAGTGTCACCACCCAGGCAAATGGGTCTACCAAGGACAACTACTCCTTCCCAGTCCTCCTCTGTATTTTTTTTCTTTAATATTTTTTCTTGTAAATGGACACAATACCTGTATCTTATTTATTTGTTTTTCTGTGGTGCTGAGGATCAAACTCAATGCCTCATACATGCCAGGCAAGCTCTCTACCACTGAGCCACAACTCCAGCCCCGTCCTCTGTATTTCTATGCCAGTAATCTCAGCTACTGAAGGGATAAGGTGAAAGGATTGCAAATTTGAGCCCAGCTTGGGCAAATTAACGAAAACACAAAAATTAAGAAATGAAAAGGAGGGACTTATAGAGAGCTCATGGTCTTCTGTGTAATTATTCATTTCTTTGCCTGAGCTTCTGAGGTCAGAGACTCTGGCTTGTTATGTGTATCTCTAGCATCAGCCTTAGTGCTTAGAACATGGAAGGTTCTCAGCAAATTTGAGTTGATAACAGAGCAGGCCCTTATCTTATACGTTAATGTGAACAAAATGCTGTCATGCCTATAGAAGAGGAAAGCAAGACATTATCTGCAAGAAGCCAACCCTGCAGGGCAGCAGTCCAGCCAGAATTAAGTTTCAGAATGTAGGAATCCTGGGGCTGGGATTCTCCTGCTGTCTTGCAGTCTGATGAGCTCAGGGTATCTTTGGCACATCAATCCTGCCTGTAGATAAATACCTATTTATCTTTTTCCATTCCTTACAATTAATTTCCTCTTGCCAATGGAATAGGAAAGACTCATTTTGCAAGGATACATTGATTGCAGACCTTTACCTTTTTCCCACCATTTTGCTCTAACCTTGACTTTTGAACCTTGACATAGGAGGTTCTGGACAAAAGAAAAACCTTCTTAGAAAGCATAATTTTGTGTTTAAAAAAAAAATCGTATGATTCTGTAGGTATGAGATTTTTTTTCAAAATAAAAAGTAGAGGAAAACGAATATACCTCCTATGAAATAAACTCCTCCAAAAAAGAAAACAAAGCATCAATTTTAGTATATAAAGTTTATTGTTTCTCAAAAGTTATTATTGCACAATTAAAGAAAATCCTTTAATCCAACTATTCCCATGTGACCAGGATCTTCAGGTCTTATCTCACATGGGATATGCAGAGATGGCTGGCCCATTTCTTTTTCTAAACACTTATGAAGCTTGATCAAGGCTATGATCCTCACAAGAAGTGTTCTGATGGGGAGGTGAGGTAGTGGCAGACTACCTAAATTCCAGAATGTAGTGCACTTGAGTCATGAACTTCAAAGCACTTACTATTGAAACAAGAAAGTCTCTTCTCTTATTCAGCAAAAGAAGTGAAGAAAGCACCTGTGATCCTGGAGAAACTGCAAAATAGCGGCGTTCCCGAGGGCCACCCAGTGAGACTGGAGTGCCGCGTGATAGGCATGCCCCCACCCGTGTTCTACTGGAAAAAAGACAACGAGACCATCCCTTCCACTAGAGAGCGGATCAGGTACAGCAGCCACCATCCCCATGGGGACCTACAGGCTTGGAGCACATGTTGGGTCTTGCTTCTTTCGCTTAGCAATATGCTCTGGAGTTTCATTCATATTATTGTGTATATCGAAAATTCATTCCTTTTTGTTGTTGTACCTTGTGTGGTTGTCTAAGAGGTTTAAAAATTTAACTTTTAAGTTTAAAATTATATAATAAATTTATGAAGGTTTTACATATTATTAAGTATTTATGGCTTCTACATAAATATTTAATAGTATGTCTCTGCTCATAGCTTCTCTTCTTTGAGTACTTTCTTCCCTGTGCTTCCTCCAACTATGGTCTACCTCCCTAGTATCTGTGATCCCTCAGGCTCAGCTCAAAATCTTGACCACCAGGAAGAGCTTCCTCCCCTCCCCAGTCCAGGACTGGGTCTGTGGTCCAGGACTGAACCCATCTTCTGCCACACCCTGTTGCACATGGCCATTAATGTCAGTGTTGTTGGTTTCAATCTATGTCACTTCAACTAGACTGTGAGCATCTGAGCTCAGGGACCACATCTCCTTTGTCTTTGTATGTCCTGACTCCTCGCAATACCAAACATCACGCCTTTTACTGGTAGCAATTTATACAGAAAAAATGAACAAATGGGTGAATTTCCTCTGTGATCACCTAACTCACTAAACTGAAGCAATGGCACAAGCCCTGTTCAGTTCTCCTCACCACTGTCAGAGTGATTTTTTTTTTTTTTTTTTTTTTTGGTACTGGGCATTGAACTCAGGGGTACCACTGAGCCACATCGCAGCCCTATTTTGTGTTTTATGTAGAGACAGGGTCTCACTGAGTTGCTTAGTGCCTTGCCGTTGCTGAGGCTGGCTTTGAACTCGCGATTCTCCTGTCTCAGCCTCCCTAAGTGCTGGGATTACAGGCTTGCACCACCATACCTGGCTGGTGTCAGAGTGATCTTTTAAGAATGCAAGATGATTATGCCACCTGTAGCTTAAAATATATCAATGGTTCCCCATTATCTGAAAGGAAGAATCCCAATCCTTTACCATGTACATGTGGCTCTCTTTCCTGTCTTCTCTCTAGTCCTCCCACCTGCTGGTCCCCATGTACACTCCACTCTCAGCCATAATGAACATGTCACCCTCTCTCCCACACCATCATGTCTTTGCTCAAGCTGTTCCACTACCTGGAACAGCCTTGTCCCCAATCTCAACCTTTTTTTTTTTTTTTTTTTTTTTTTGGGTACTGGGGATTGAACCCAGGGTGCTCAACCACCATAGCCTAGCCCTATTTTGTATTTTATTTAGAGACAGGGTCTCACTGAGGTGCTTAGGGCCTCGCTAAGTTGCTGAGGCTGGCTCTGAACTCAAGATCCTCCTGCCTCAGCCTCTCCTGAGCTTCTGGAACAACCTCAACCTTTTAGAATGACTCCAGCATATCTTCTGGAAAGCTTTCTCACAAATGAATTGGTTACGTTATATTATAGTACAAGTGAATTTTTAAAGTAATCTCTTCTTATTCATCTCTGGTCTTTGTGCAGTATTCATTTTTCTGTAGCTTAATCTCACATATGCTTGTGCTTCTGAACATCTTCACACCTCCTCCTTATTTCTAGGGACTTCCCCAAATAACCTTCCTTCTATGTTCCCAAAGCACCTTTCCTATGTCATTGCTCTATCATGTGCTGCATTCTACTTATCACTATTTTTACTTATTTGTCTCTTATGTTTTTCTTTCCTACTAAACAGAAGGACTCTTCCAGAGAAATAATTTTTGTCATTTTCATCTTTACACCCTCAGCACCCAAGGCAGGTGCATCCAGGATTGTGCCCAACAGAGTATTCTTCTTTTTTTTTTTTTTTTTTTTCAGTACTAGGGATTTAACCCTAGGGCATTCAACCCCTGAGCCACATCCTCAGCACTTTTTATATTTTATTTAGAGACTGGGTCTCGCTAAGTTGCTTAGAAACTCGCTAAATTGCTCAGGTTGGCTTTGAACTCACGATCCTCCTACCTCAGCTTCCTGAGCCACTAGGATTACAGACATGCACCACAGCACCCCACCCGACAGAGTATTCAACAAGAGTTTAGTAAAAAAATATTTCAGCCGGGCACGGTGGCGCAAGCCTGTAATTCCAGCACCTTGGGAGGCTGAGACAGGAGAATCGCGAGTTCAAAGCCAGCCTCAGCAACTCAGTGAAACCCTGTCTTTACATAAAACACAAAATAGGGCTGGGAATGTGGCTCAGTGGTCAAGTGCCCCTGAGTTCAATCCCCCGTACCAAAAAAAAAAAAAGAAAGAAAGAAAGAAATATTTCAAATAATGAATTCATTAATCATAAAGAAAAGGTAACAGATGTTATGAGGTGGTGAGATTTTGATGGATATTTTTTACTTTTGTTATACTTGTTCTGACTTTATTTAGTCTTATTACTTTACAAATAATAAATAGCTTTCAACAAAAGGAATACACTTGTTTATTCTTTTAACTCAAGAAGTTAGGCTATTATCTCTGCCCAGTAAATGAGCTGTGGCAGTCTCCAAAGGGAGCTTGGAACAGGGTATGAAGGAGGCCAGGACAACAAGGGGTGAAGGGGGACATGTGGCCACACGGTTCTCCATCCTTGGCCACATATCAAAATCATCTGGGGAATTTCTAAAAAAATCCTAATGCTTGGGTCCCTGCCGGAGGTTCTGATGTAATTCCCTGAGGCGTGGCCTGAGATTCCAATGTGCAGCCAAGGTTGAAAACTACTGATGTACAAAAAACAGAAGGAAAAAAGCAGCTATTTCCTCAATCAAATTAAGCTGAATTCTGCATGTGTCCAGCTGGTTACATTAGGAGATGCCATCTCAATGCTGTAGATAGATCTACCCCTGGGATCTCATTTTGGTTTGCTTTCCCACAGCTTCTTAACAAAGTTCTCACTGAAATTTCCAATCTTGTTTAGAAAAGAGATTGTTCTGGACTTTGGTTGTGAAAAGCAGGGGATCCCCATGGTGGGGAATAAACTTTAGTGGAGTTGGAGCAGTGCAGACACAGGTGTAAGTATAGTTGGAAAGTGCAGACACAGGTCACAGCATTTTGGATGGCTGTCACCATCCTTTGGCATTATAAGGTTCATTACTGATATCATGTAGCTTCTTTTAACCTTCAAATTTGCTTTGTGCTTGCCTTCTGCTGAATTTCCCTTTTTGCCCTTTAAAAAGGGAGTTTCCCTGAATTTGAGAGATGCTTCTGCTCCTAGTTAAAATATGGACATGTTTTTTCTTTTCTCCAGTATGCACCAGGACACAACAGGATATGTCTGCCTCCTCATTCAGCCAGCCAAGAAATCAGATGCTGGGTGGTACACATTGTCAGCCAAAAACGAAGCTGGCATTGTGTCGTGCACTGCTAGGTTGGATATATACGGTAAGTATAAATGTCACTCATCGGTTGAACATCTGTGTGTGACAGGCAGCTTTAAAATTATTTTTCAGGGTAAGTATAGTAAGTGTCCATAAATGAATTGGATATATTATATTTTAGTGCTTAAGAGATAGATTTTAAAAGTCATCTGGTCCTAGGTACCTCAGGGCTTTTGTACACTTCTGGGTTTTGCTATGAGCTTAACCTTCTTCCAAAAGAGGACTTCTGATCCTAGGAAGTCTACAGCCAGCCCACAACTTACACTTGTTTGCATTCTTGGCCATCCAGTGTCTTCATGCTGTCTCCCTATGCAGTGGTCCCCCATGGGAACTCCCTACTACTGTGATCTCCCAGAAGAATTTTCTAGATGCCATCATTCATTTATTTATGCATTCAACTAATGTGTATTGCTCCAATCCCCCAGAGTTTCCTATTAATTGGAAGTAAATTAATAATAATAATCTCAAGTGACATTTGAATAGTAATATAATTAATAAAAGTGGAGTCCTCGGTCCTCCCAGACCCATGAAATTATTAGAATTGTTGTTACCCTCATTTAAATGCTGAGGGAACAGACTAGGGTTGGTGACTACAGCTAAGAAGCAAACTCAGGTCTTCATATCATTCTCTTGAGCCACGCTTCTCATTTTCAAAGGATCTAAGTAATTAATCTTTATTAATGTTTTTGTGTGCTGTATTCCTCTTCCTTAAACTCTTTGACATTAACTGGTATTTTTTTTAGAGTCATGGTCTTTAATCCAAAAGAGTGCTTATTTTATCTTCTTCTTCCTTTTTTTTTTTTTTTTGTTTACATAATTGGTTAGACCAATAAGTTTCACATTTGTAACTTTATTTAACATGATTAATCAGAATAACAATAGCAATTCTATTTAGAACCTGAGGGTCCTGCTATGTACAGGTGAACAACAGGTATCCCCTTTATTTAGTACCATGCAGGAGTGGGTTTGACCTGCCATATTCCCTAGGTCTCATTTTTGGAGGAAGTGTACAGATCTCTAATTATTTTCTCTGACTTGAAAAGAAAAGCAGTTGTGAAGGAAGCTGAAAAAGTCCAGAGAGAAAGAGGCCAGTGATCGGTTTCTTAGTCTAGGCTGCCTTCTCCGAGTGTCAGAAGGCAGTAGGTCTCCAACCGGTAAACCCTGAAACCGATGTCTTATCTCAACACTGCCCTCCAGTGGCTGAGTTCCCAACTAGCCTTCTCTTTCCTGTCCATGGCACCAATAGGAAGAGCTGTTTCCTCTGTTGGGACATGGGGTGGGGAAAATGATGGAGGCCTTAGGCTAGAATCATTTCCCTGTCCCCTTCCTCCTCTCCCATCACCACCACACTGCTAAGAAATGGAACAGTAGGCTCCACTCTCATCTAAAGTGCTGCTGGTAGAGTACATGTCTAGTATGCCTAAAGCATACTAGGATTGAACTCAGGTTCAATCCCCAGCACCAAAAATAAAAGTTTGGGGGTCGGGGTTCTATTCTACTGCTAAGAATTACTGTCCAGTTAAGACACAGAGTTAGCCAGGTAAGGATAAGAGATGCTCTTAAAGTGGAATTGCTATAAGTTCTGCCTTCAGTGTTGTAGCTTTACAAATTTGATTCTCTTCATTCACTCAGAGGAACTTAAGACTGAAAAACTGATTGCAGATAATGAAATCAACAAAGGACCAATTTATAAATCAGAATTCTAAATGGAGGCACATCTTCCTAGGACCCAGAACCCCAGTGTTTACCATCTAGTATACCCCCTCTTCCACATCAAGATCCCCAGAAACCTAATCAGGAGATTGCTTGGTAATTTTTTTTTTCTTTTTGGGGATTAAACTCAAGGTCACTTTACCACTGAGTCTCATCCCTAGCCCTTTTTATTTTTTGAGACAACATCTCACTAAGTTGCTGAGGCTGGTCTTGAACTTGCAACCTTCCTCCCTCAGCCTCCTGAGTTGCTGGGAATACAGGCATGCACCACTGTGCCCAGCACTTGGTCATTTCTGAATCAGAAATAATAGCAGGGATGTTACAATGGGAATAGGTATTTTATTCAGGCCATGTTCAAGCCTAAGGATGGTGTCTGTTAAAAACAAGGCCTCCTTTGAATAGCGCCTAGTGAACATGTACACTCAAATCAATTCTCTTTTGTTTCTGAACCATTCTTGATTGCATATAAATTACTTTTTAGTCTTCTTGCTGTAACTCGTGGAACCTGGTTAGTGTTCTGGATGGGTAGGTAGGTAATGGCTGCTCGGGGTGGTTACAGTGTAGGATGGGTACTTCCCAGAGGGTTGAACAGATCTTTTGGCTCCTATGGTCACAAGTTTCTTATCTCTGCTTCATGAGGTGCCCTTCTCTGTGAGCCCACAGTCCTCTGTACACAGCTACTAGCAGATCCCATGCCATGTCAGTGAGAGGGGCTAATTTTGAGAAATCACCCTAGTCACCTACTCTTCCTTCTTACAGGAATTCTAACCTCTTACTGAGAATCACAGGTTGTATAATTAGTCTTAAGAGATCACCAGCCCAAAAAAAAAAAAAAAGAGATCACCAGCCCAGTGTCTCTGTTCATGGCAGGAAATGTTTTATTGCTCTCTTTTACAAATGAGGTAATTCAGATCTAGATATCCTTAAATGCTTTGCCCAGAATCCAAAGGGAGCATTGGAGTGAGGACAGAACACACCTGTGTGGTGTGCCTGCCAGACTGTATGCCTTTGATCATAACACATTGTTTGCTCCATTTTCCAGCTCAGTGGCACCAGCAGATCCCAGCACCCATGTCCATCCGGCCCAGTGGCAGTCGCTACGGATCTCTCACCAGTAAAGGACTTGACATTTTTTCTGCCTTTTCCTCCATGGAAAGCACAATGGTGTATTCATGCTCTTCTCGGAGTGTAGTGGAAAGTGATGAACTTTAAGGATGTCTGGGTGCCTGCTGTGCAAGGGGGCAGACTGTGGAGGGGGAAGTAAGGGCCAAGTCCCAGCAGTTTCTAAGCAACTTGTTTTGAGTGAGTTCTCATGCTGCTGGACCTGTGGCAAGAAGTGCTTTAAATAAGTTGGCTGGAGGCTCTTGTAGTCTCAATTGAGGGTGAATGTAGGGCTGAGCCTCTTAAAGATTCCAACAAAAAAGTGAGCAATACAGATGAATCAAATATGTCATACTGCAGCCATCTACTACTTTGGAGAAAGGCTAGCATGCTCCCTGCCCCCATTATGTTAGGGATGTTTAGGCCCTACTGGGAGCAATTAGGGGTCATATGTCTGGGCTGAGAGGAGTTAGACAGTAGTAACCTTAGGATATAACTAATTCATCCAGCAATCAAAAAGGTGGGGAGTCACTGTCACTTTTCATTGGTTACGTTCATAGCAGTAGTTTTGGTGAACTCATTATATCAGTTTCCACTTAGCATTAGGAGATCATATCATACAAATCTCACATGTGGTGAAACACTTTTGATTTGCATATCCTGGGTGTATATGAACCATATAATAAGATGCCAAAATGTGCTTGAGACGATTCACCTGAACACTCAATGTTACGCTGTGCACTTATTCTGTGGCCAAAACAGGACCCCACCAGCCTGTCTGAACCATTTGTTTTGGAATGGTGACTGATTTTTCTTCTTTCTGACTTTGCAATTCTAGACTCTGAAACTAAAGGCTTGTTACTAAACCAACTGAGAAAAAAAAAATCTTCTTCAGGGTCACTTTAAAAACTACAAGCTTTAGCCGGGCGCAATGGCGCACGCCTGTACTCCCAGCACCTTGGGAGGCTGAGACAGGAGAATCGTGAGTTCAAAGCCAGCCTCAGCAATGGCAAGGCTAAGCAACTCAGTGATACCCTGTCTCTACATAAAACATAAAACAGGGCTGGGGATGTGGCTCAGTGGTCGAGTGCCCCTGAATTCAATCCCTGATACCTACCCATCCCCCCAAAAAACTACAAGCTTTAGTTGCCACTTGCAAAATGTGCAAGAGTCATCTTCATCATCTGCTCGTAAAATACCACCCAATATGTTCCTACTCCCTCTGAAAAGTCTGGAAATGTAGAAGGCAATAAGGAAGGAAGAGATGCAGACAAGAAGAGAAGGCTTTTTTACCACAGCAGAGAAATGGTTGTGGAACAAGAGGTCTTTAATAGCTACGAGCTGCTTTGAGGTCATTGATCAAATGATATTTTCTACATAGAAAATATTGCAGTAACCAGGAAAGTGGAGGGAAAGGGGAATGTGCATCTTTATTCTAATATACCTATTCAAAACTTACCTCTCAACTTAAGGAATTTTTAGAGTTAAGATCACAGTGATAGCCCTAATGCCAAGAAAAGCACATAGCACAAAGTAGACATGCAACAAATACTTGCTGGATGAGTAAGTCTATTAAACAGAGAAGTCTACAATCTACAACAGTCCAAAAATTGCCCTAGGAATGGTCATCACAGTGCATTGTGTTCCATTAATTTCCTTTGCTCAAATCTCTGGTGTTCTCTATGTCAGGCCCCCTTGGCAGGCATCTTAAGTTAGATATAGTAATTGCTTAGAAAGGCTTGAAACTTTCTTTGCTTCAAGGCAAGAAATTTCCAGAATAAAAATAAATTCATTCACTCAAAAAAATCTTTTGTGTGTCTACTCAATATAAGATGCCATGGTGGATACTGTGGGAGATACAAAGATATGAATAAGACACAGTCCTGCCCTCAGAGAGCTTACAATCTAATAGGAAGGGTAATATTTAAGCCATGTTGAATGGATGTATCCTGAGGCAAAGATTTATTCTTTAGCAAACAGAAGTTTCTAGTTCTCTTCATCCTATTTCTTCATAACTTTTAAAATCTCTAGTTTTAGTCTTGATTTCTTAATTTTTAAAATGCCATAGGCTCCATCCATAAGAAATAAAGATTTTGATCAACTATGTTCAACAGAACTGTTAGGTTTTTGTTTCCTTTTTCATGTATGCAGTAACAGTAGTTATAGTTAAATATAGGCAACTTTATAGTAGTTAAATATAGGCAACTTTAATGGAATAGAATTCATCTTGTATATTCTATAAAATGTTTCTGTATTGGCTTCTATTATGAAATCTCATGACCAAGAAGTACTTTCTGACTCAGAGATTGCTTCTATATTGTACACCTGAAATCTCCATTGCATTTACTTTTGTAAGCCCTAGACAGTTCTCTCTGTGGGGGCAGATATTCTTCATCTCTATGTCTTAGCTTTCTGAATTATTTTTTATCAGTCCTCTTTGTGTTCAACAGAGAACTAAGAGAAGTAGTATAGTTGGCCACTAGGTGGCGCTGCCTCACTCAAAATATAACGAACCTAAAAATTCCTGAAATTTGAGCTATTGGATTATGTTAAAGTAGGGTTTCTCAACCTGGGTAGTATTGACCTTGAAGGCCAGATAATTCGTTGTGGAGGGGGACTGCCGTGTGTGTTGGAGGATACTTAGCGGCATCCCTAGCTTCTACCCACTAGGTGCTGTAGCAGCCCTCCCCCAGTGGCAACCCCAGCTGGCTCCACGCGTTGCCGTACGTTCCCAGGGAGCCAGAATCCCCTTTTGTTGAGAACCGCTGCGTTAAACACATCAGTGCCCTGCTTTAAGAATTCTATCAGAATTCAATTACAATGAGTTATTTGAATAAGAAATTTTAGTTCCACTGCACGTGTTTGCTTCCAGCATATCCAGAATCAGATAGTTATCTTCCCTTTCATAAACCATCCCTCAACCAAACAATGATTTCTAGTAATGGCACCATCACATTCCTCACAATCTAAATAAGAAACATCCAACGTTTTTTTTTCTTACTTTTTCCAATCAAACAATAATTTCTGCTCATTCTAATTCTATTATTCCTCTTATTTTCAGGCCTTCCTTTCCATTCCCCTATAGTCCCCCAGTTCCAACTTTCATTACTATTTTAATTTCCTGCAGTACTTCTAACTTCAACCATAAGAGACTTCTAATTGGTCTTTTTGGCTCTAGTCCTACTGTTTCTCCCTACCCAGACCCCCAGCATCACCTCATTCTGCCCAAAGTACTGCTCTACTGACATTATTCCCTAATTTTCAAAACCCCAATGGCTGCCTGGAGCCAACTCAGGTAGGTACCAGCTGTTCTGTCTTGGGGTATTCAAGCTTACCTCAATGTGATCCAAACGCTTTTCATTCACCACTCTGAAAAAACACCCAGTGCAGCAGCAACCCCACACAGGACCCTGCCTTCCATCCACATGCCTCTCTCAGACACCTACCTGGAGGCTGTCTCCCTAATCTCCACCTCTGGAAATCTTACCTGTTCAGTAAAGTTCATCTCAGAATGCAACTCCCTCTGTGAAATATTTCCTGATTCCCCATGCCCCAAACAATAATTTCTTTGAAACTTTGTAGTAAATTTCTTGGGTCTGGAGGAAGAGATTACTTCGTACAGTGTTTTCTATAGAGCATAGACTCTACACACCTGCTGCTCCCTCCCCTTGCCCTACCCCACTCTTGTTTGCTTGTGCTAGATTTTAGTTACTTGTTGGTATGGACTGTGTCAGAAGTTTGCTTTTGTGCCTTAGGTGGAGAAGGCATTCAATAAATGTTGATTGACCTAAATTGAATTTAAAATTCAATGAAAGTCAGTATGCTTCTACAGAAAGTGATTCTACGCAGTGATTTAAACCATGGCTGAATAATTAGAATTGCCTGTAGTGCTTTTTAAAAATCCCAACACCCAAATTTATTAAGTCATAAGCTCTGGGGTAGTGACACAGACGTTGTCAGTTTATAAAGCTTCCCAGGTGATTCCAATGAGCAGCCAAAGTTGAGGAGCATCATCTTTTTACCATGATTTGATCACAGAAGCATCCAAAGAACTATAGATGGCATAAAGCTACAGAGTTGGCATCCATGCAGAATATACTGCAAGGAGTGGGTAGAGATAGGGCTCCGGATGACACACACCATTCCCTGGTTGCACATACAATGTGTGCCTCAAATATAAAAATAAGTACATACAGGGGATATAGCTCAGTTGGTAGAGTGCTTGCCTCGCATGCACAAGGCCCCGGGGTTCAATCCACAGCACTACAAAAAAAAAAACAAAAGAACATACATTGGGCACGGAAGCACACGCCTGGAATCCCAACAGCTTGGGAGGCTGAGGCAGGAGGATCGCAAGTTCGAAGCCAGCCTCAGCAACTTAGCAACTCAGCAAGACCCTGACTCTAAATAAAATATAAAAAGGGCTGTGATGTGGCTCAGTGGTTAAGGGCCCCTGGGTTCAATCTCTGGTACCCCTCCTCCAAAAAAATTGGTCATATTAGACTTTAGTATTTTGTGCTTCCTTCCTTAGACATGCAGCATTCATGAAGCCTCAGAGGAAGTTCAAAAATGGGTCAGGGAGAAAGGGAAAATTGGTGCAAGTTCACCTGGCCCTTTGTTTCAAAATGCCACCCAATCCCGTAAGTACCTTTCTCTGTAAGCAACTTAAGAGCTCTTCATTCTTTGGTTAGTCATGGAAATGGGAATCAAAGGGAAATAGAGAAAGAATCAGAATTCCAAATAGTAAAAGTAGTTTAAACGCATCTTTCTCTTTTTATTCTTCACTTAACTTTTGTAGGCATCCAGGGAGAAATGAAATAGTCAAGAAACAAGGAGTGAGTAGAGATAGGGCTCTGGATGACACACACCATTCCCAAAGGAGTCGAAAACCAACTTTTGTAGGGACAGGTTCATATTTAGATAATCCTCAAATGATATGTAGGTTTCCCTCCAAACATTTACTTGTGATTTGGTTGTTCAAAACATATTTCCCTACACACTTATTATCACCCAGTGCTAGATTTCCAAGTGAATCCAGAAAAATCCATCTAATTCATGACTGAATTATAATAACATGACTGAATCTATAATAATAGGTTTGGTTATGGACCCACGCACTGAGATCCAGGCAAAACAGCCAGTAAAAGGAAAAAGACTTTTTCCTTCTTTTTAGTGTCTATGATGTGTCAAAGCTAAAGAGTGTCCATGGTCCTTCCTGCATCTAGCCCCTATTCTGTGTTTTGTTCCGCAGGCCCTCTGTGCCTCTCATTCTATAATCCCCGCGACTGTAATCATCCTCTCACTCCTTCCCCAAAGTCTGCCAGTGTGTTTCCTGCTCCAGTGACCTAAGTCCAGCTCCATGTATCTAGGCCTGGTGTTTGGAAAAAAAGCCATCCAACTGAACAGGTTCTGGACTGCTTGAGAGTCTTTTACTTTGAAGAGGTGCTGCATTTTTTTAAAGCAGTTATTTCCTCATCCCATGAACTTCTAAGTAATAAAATTGCTGGCAGAGTTTGTAAAGAATCAGCTGTAGGAGCTGGGATTGTGGCTCAGCGGTAGAGTGCTTGCCTCGCATGCGTGGGGCCCTGGGTTCGATCCTCAGCACCACATACAAAGCAATAAAATAAAGACATTGTGTCCATCTACAACTAAAATAATAATAATAAAAAAAAAAGAATCAGGCTGTAAGGGGAGAGATAGGAAACTAAGTCAGATACCTAAATAGTTCTTGCTAATGACAGTCTCTTCCCATCTCCCTTTTCCCACACACCCTCCCAAAGTATCTTCCAAGCTGGGATCTTGAGTCTATTTGCATATGGGCTATTTATAAGTTGGTTGCAAACAAAGCTGCCAGGAGAAGCCAAAAGCACAGGTAAATATAGTCATAATGGCCTTTTTCAAGGTCCCTTCCAGGGTCCTTGAGTAACCTGAACTATTTCCACTAATGATTGAGTTGAAAAATCAATGTGCCTTACCAGTGAGATGAACAGTTACCTAGATTTTGAGAGAGCTTGTTGAAGTAATTCCCACTACTAATGGCCTTTTCTTGTTTTAAGTGGATTAATGTTTAAAGAGTTAATTACTGAGGCACTGCTTGCAGAATGCCAAGCACCTTCTAAACTTTGACAATGCAATAGTCATCAGTATACTTTAAAAGTTGCTAATATTGTGTTTTTATAAAATCTGTGCAGTGCAAAAAAAATGCATATTAGTTAAAATATGTGCACCTCTTATTTCTGTCTAATTATGTTAGTTAGCATACTTAATATGACAAAACCATGAACAAGCTGCTTTTTTTAATGTGTAAATAATAGCCACTTCAAACTCTGAAGAGCAATAGCCTTAGAATTGCAAGAAATAGAGAAAGACCACTTTTCAGTCCTCTGAGCATTGTGCCATAAATGTCGAGAGTAAGCAAAAAAAAAAAGAAAAAAAGAAAGAAAGAAAGAAAGAAAAAAATAAAAACAAAGGCTGCTGTGTAAGGTGCATATAAACACTAATTTGCTAGAAGATTTTTAACATGTAAGTGAATAGAAAATGTTTCCCTAAAAAGAAAAATTAAAATACTTTGATATTATTAAATGATAAATATTTTAAGGCTGAAATGAATGGACATTTTTCTTTAAAATGTAGAAAACAGTTCTAGTTTACAGATTACTTTTCAATGATGACTAAACAAATTTTTGAGTGTACAAATTTATTTTGTACAAAAGTGATTTCTTATTAATTATTCTTTTTTTATATATTTATTTTTTAGTTGTAAGTGACAGAATATCTTTATTTTATTTATTTTTTATGTGGTGCTGAGGATTGAACCCAGTGCCTTATGCGCGCTAGGCGAGCACGCTACCACTGCGCCATAATCCCAGCCCCCTTATTAATTATTCTTATAAAAATATATAAATTACTACATGAGTTATAACCTCTAAAATAGCTCTAGAGCAACAGAGAGATAATGGGGTTTTGGTCTTCCTAAAACATCCAGCACATGCAGAAGCCATCTCATAGAATGTTCCTCAACTCTCTCAGATAAAAATTCATTCTTAAATGCTTCCTTATTGAAACAGAACCGCAAAAAAATGAGATTTAAAGATAGGGACGGTTTGACCAGTTTAGACTGGAAATGGAGACATGAGTATAGTTGTATTATAATTAAAAAGTGGGTTTTGATAGCCACAAGAAACATACATCGTTGTCATATTTGAAGATAATGGTATGGTAATGAGAATGATAAAAGCCAATTGCTCAATATTCAAAAAACCCCAAAGAACCTAATGTTTCTACAGAGATTGAGTGAGTTATCTTAGAAACAAAAGACAGATTCTGATAATTTTGCCACAAGTAGGGTGTAAGAATCCAGTGACCTACATACTCACATTGGCTAGGTAGTCACTACAAAGATCACTGAGGGTGTGTGTATATATAATACAGAAAGTTTTGCTGTATATTTTAAGGAGAGTAAAAATCCTGAAAGTATTTAAATGGAGAAACTTCAAACACAATGGTATTTTTTTTTTTTTTGGTACTGGAGATTGAACTCAGGGGCACTCGACCACTGAGCCACATCCCCAGCCCTATTTTGTGTTTTTTTATGTAGAGACAGGGTCTCACTGAGTTGCTTAGAGCCTCACCATTGCTGAGGCTGGCTTTGAACTCGTGATTCTCCTGTCTCAGCCTCCCTAAGTGCTAGGATTACAGGCTTGTGCCACTGCGCCCGGCTGCAATGGTATTTTTTTAACACATGGGTAAATTAAGTTTTGTCCTTTCAGAATTTTGATTTCAGAAATACCTTATCCTTCATTCTGCTTAATTTTCACTTACTTTTTTGCAAACTTTAGCATTGCTTCTTTGATCATTCTTCTCCCTTCTTTTCTTCCCTGTCGAGATAAAAATCTGCATAGTAGAAGCTCCTTATTTCTAAGATTTCTTAGGTGAATTGTAAGGGGAACTTTCATAATTCAAATGAATTTCAGACCCATTCTCTAATTTTTCTATAACTTGGGGTCTCTGTTTCTTTTTTCCCAGGATGGCGGGTAGGATAAGTAAATATTTATGAAGAGTTTAGAGACCCTCCAATAAAAAGGAGTAGGAGTTTGAGGGGGTTGTTGTTGTTGTTTTGTTTTTAATTGTAGATGCACACAATAACTTTATTTTAGTTATTTACTTTTATGTGGTGCTGAGGATCAAACCCAGTGCCTCACACATGCGAGGTGAACGCTCCACCACTGAGCCACAACCCCAGCCCAGCAGTTTTTTTTTTTATTCCAAGGAAAATGTTAAAAATATCTTTCTTAGCCAGGCTCAGTAGACCACACCTGTAATCTCAGGCTGAAGCAGGAGGATCTCAAGTTTGAGGCCAGGCTGGGCAATTTAGTGAGACGCTGTCAAAAACAAAAACAAAAACTCCAAAGTAAATAGTTGATCTGTTTTTAAAATTCACATTTCTTTCCTGCCCCCCAATTTTGTTTTTCCTTAGAAGAGTAACACAAAATAGTGGACTTTCTTCTTCCAGAGTGGTATGTAGTATAAAAATAAAAATGGTAATAATAATAAATCTTTAAAATAGGGGATGGGGTAGTAGCTCAGTGATGGAGTCTGTGCTTAATGTGCTCAAGGCCCTGGGTCCAATCTCCAGCAACAAAATAAAGAAAGAAATCCGGAGGAAGATGAAATGAATTTAAGAAATACTCTATCTGCTTTCTGCAAGCAGATTCCAGGAGTTGGTTGGTTTTTTTTTTTGTTTGTTTGTTTGTTTTTTCCTATACCAGGGATTGAACCCAGGGGTGCTTAACACTGAGCAACCTCCTCAGCCATTTTTATTTTTTATCTTGAGACAGAGTCTCACTAAGTTGATTAGGAACTCACTAAGTTGCTAAAGCTGGCTTTGAACTTGATTTTCCTGCCTCAGCCTCTGGAGCCACTGGGATTACAGGTGTGTGCCACCCTGCCTGGCTTCCAGGAAAATTTATTTCAGCTAGGTGGAATGGCCTAGAGGAATGCCCACGCCTGCTTCTGTGATTGAAACTAGTGGAAATGATGACTCCACGGGTAGAGAAATAGTGAAGGAGTTACCATAGTCCCTTCTGGTTCAAGCAGTACAGGACTACTCCATAATACCGTTCCAAATCCTAATGCCAGCCTGTCAGTGACTTTGAACTGAACTGACTTTAGGAAAACAGGTAGATTTGAACCCTCCAAACTGAGCATACCTTTTGGTCTCTGCTTTTGCATTCTCAGCTACATTAAGTATAAATACAAACTCATGAAAACTGACAAATGGCATATGTGTACATGCACACCCATGCACAAATACACACTTTTTAAAAACTTTTTTTAGTTGTTGATGGGTCTTTATTCATTTATTATTTATATGTGGTGCTGAGGATCGAACCCAGGGCCTCACCAGGGGTTGGCAAGCGCTCTACCCCTGAGCTACAGCCCCAGCCCACAAATATACACTTTAAATAAGGAGCCGTGTGGCACCCACAGCTGACTTAATTCAATCAGAATCAATGACACTTCTTACCACTTTTGCTTTGTCTCCTTGCATGAGTTCTTTCCACTTGAAAACACATCAGGCCCTACAAGGCTCAGAAATATGGTATGCTTCCTTCCCAGAAAGCTTGAGTCAACTTATTTTCTAAAGTACTTTTTTAGTTATTGAATTCCTAATGGAAAAGCAACTGTGGTAGCCATTTTGAAATGTGTGGATTGTATAAGATGTATATTTTGCTTCTATTACTAGTAATGAATGGACCTTGGCTTTTATTCCTATTCCTCTGCATCACGCATGTTACGACATTCTGTGGAACTGAAAATCAGTGATCGTTTAAGCCAAAAGGTTTGTGAGCACAAGTTGTGTCCTTCCTCAGAAGGTATATGGTACTGTATTCCGGTAGACCACGTCATCTCTATGACACCTGTTGCTTTCCCTCACCATGCTTTCATGAAGATTTGCTAGGGTTGTGTCTTCTGAGGAAACATTGCAATTAGAAGAAAAATAAGAATTAAAAATTAAAAATCAGTATTTAATTTAATCTGGATGTTTTTAAAGGAAATTTAGAAGATGTGATGGACTGTTTCTTTATTCATTAAATAAAATTTTATTTATTCTCAATTAATTGTTGGGTTGTTTGTTTTTAGTCTCTGACTTCGGGATCTTTGTTCTGTCATCAGTTGTGAAATCCTGTAGGCAAGGTAATTCCTGTGCCTCCTTTTGTGGCCACAGGATTACACAACTGGAGTAGCTCTACCCCATGTACATCCAGAAGAATGAGAATTTATACTCCATTTCTGTATGATGTGTCAAAATGCATTCTACTGGGCTGGGATTGTAGCTCAGTGGTAGAGCGCTTGCCTTGCATACAGGAGGCACTGGGTTCGATCCTCAGCACCACACAAAAATAAATAAATAAAAGACATTTGTGTCCATATATAACTAAAAAAATGTTTTTTAAAAATGCATTCTACTGTCATGTATAACTAATTAGAACAAATAAAAATAATTACAGTTTTAAAAAGGCACAGGAGAGAATAAGGAAAACAAAATTTATTATATCACATAGCCTTTTTTTTTTTTAATGGTATTGAGGGTCAACCCAGGACCTTTGGCTTGCTGAGCAAGTGCTCTACCACTAAGTGACATCCCCAGCCCCACATGGTCTTTACTGGAGTTTCTGTGAAAAAGGCACATCAGGGCTGGACTGCATAGTTTGAATAATTGTTTATAAGAGTCCATGCTAAGCAGGGCGCGGTGGCTCAAGCCTGTAATCTCAGCACTTAGGGAGGCTGAGACAGGAGAATCACGAGTTCAAAGCCAGCCTCAGCAACGGCGAGGCGCTAAGCAACTCAGTAGGCGCTAAGCAACTCAGTGAGACCCTGTCTCTACATAAAACACAAAATAGGGCTGGGGATGTGGCTCAGTGGTCAAGAACCCCTGAGTTCAATCCCCAGTACCAAAAAAAAAAAAAAAAGAATGCATGCTATAAGAGAGGTCCCTAGTTGCCCAGTACCTGGCCCTCAGATAATTAGGGCAATGCAATAGTGGCAGGTGGAGGAGGTTTGATTCTGAATTGGTTAGTCTGTACATATCAAAGGCTCATCTTGAGCCCTTTCTGTCTCTAAGCATTGCCTCGCTCTGGGAGAGACAGTCTTTCCCCAAAAGTTTTTAACATGTTAGAATATCATAATGTATACTCAGTATATGAGATGGGTAAGTTCTTGCTCCCCACTCAGCTCAGAACCGCTCCATAATACTGTTCCATATCCTAATGAAGAGATGTTTCCTACCAGCCTATCAGTGACTTTACACTAAAATGGATTGACTTTAGGATAACAGGTAAATATGGACCCTCCCAAATGAGCCTCGTCTAGTCTCTGTTTTTGCATTCTCTGCTATTTTAAGTCATTTTGGGCATTTGGGGAGACACAACCAGTTTGAAATGGCAATCCTAAAGTCCTAAGTTAATTCAATTAAATCCTTATTAAAGTTTCTGTTCTGTAGTATATTCAAGACCAGAGAGGGGAAGAGGAATACATGTGAGAAGACGGGTCATATATTTATGGTTTTATGTGGACTTTGAAATTTCTTTATCCGTAGGTATAGAAAAGAAATATTTTCAGTGACACCTAGGCAGAGAGCATATTTTAATCAAATTCAACCCCAAAATAATACTTCTGTTTCACTGCAATAAGGAAAAAAGTTGAGTGGATTGAGCCTTAATTGTTGAATCCTTCATCTCTGTGAACACAACCCAAATACATTCATCTAGCCCATAGCTAGCAGAAATTTTAGATCCTTATTAGTACAAAGATCACCTCATTAACTAAGAAACTGGCTGCACTGGATGTTTAGAAAGATAGCCTAGTTCCCCTTAAGATCTATAAAGAATAGGAAGTCAACAATAACCAGTCTTGAATAATGACGTTAATGGTGTAATCATAGATATTGTTTAATTAAGTGATTTTGCCAATCTTGGCAGCCCATTAGAATCACCAGGGGTGCTTAGGTTCCCCTCTGGAGCAGTTAAATCAATTCTTGGAGTGAGGCCCTAGGCTTGAGTACTGTATCCAAGACTTCTGAGGTGTGATTTTAGTGAGCAATCAGGATTGAAAACCACTAAATTAACTGGCCATTCCCATCTTGGTAGTCTCTTTGACTTTTTTTTTTTTTTTTTTTTTAATTTTTTTGTAGATGGACACCATGTCTTTATTTTATTGCTCTGTATGTGGTGCTGAGGATCGAACCCAGGGCCTGAGGATCAAACCCAGGGCCTCACGCATGGGCGGCAAGCGCTCTACCGCTGAGCTACAATCCCAGCCCCAGTCTCTTTGACTTTTATATGGTTCTTCAAGACTTCTGACCTTAGGATTTGGTACCTCAGCCTCCAGGTGGCATGCAAGGAGAGCTCACATAAAATAGCTGGTCAAACTGAAATTCTACCTGGGGCAGGTCTTCCTTTACTATTATCTTCTTTTTTTTTTTTTTTTTTGTTACCAGAGATTGAACTCAGGGATACTTGACCACTGAGCCACATTCCCGGTCTTATTTTGTTTTATTTAGAGACATGGTCTCACTGAGTTGCTTAGCGCCTCACCGTTGCTGAGGCTGGCTTTGAACTTGGGATTCTCCAGACTCAGCCTCCCAAAGTGCTGGAATTACAGGCCTGCGCCACAGTGCCCAGGTCCTTTATTATTTAATACCTGCTCTTAGGAGGTCTTCTGGCACATATCACTGAGGCTACACTATTAAAGGATTCACTTATATTCTAGTCATAACAGTTTAGTGGTTATTCCATGTGTGCTCTTTTTGGCTTTCAAGGGAAAGGAAAGTGTTGCATAAGCCTGTGAATGAATAGATACTTAATATTTGTGGGTGAGATAAGGAAGCCCAGGTACAAGAACATGTTTGAATTTCAATACATCCTGTTGTCAAGCTAGAAAGAAAATGGATTTTCAAATGTGAACAGTATGAAAATACTGAAGCTACTTTTAGATTGCTTGATAATCTAAACTCTATGATGGAAAATAATACATGAATCTGGACTTTGAAAAGATTTTCTATGCTTTATCTGTGCTCCTAATTCATAAATGAATCTCCCAAGATACAGCTTAACAAGCTTTATCAAACATTGACTTTGATCATTTTTTTCCTCAGTGTCTTGCGGGAAAACAGTACAGTTGGGTGGAAAGTTTAAGGGTTTGGTAAGATCTAAATTGCTTCTAGAAATTTCCAAAACATAGAAGCAGGCAGCTAAAGTCATAATATTGAAGAGACAAATTTCCATTCTTTTGGGAGAGTGAGGCTAAGGAAGGAGACTATGGGGTTAGAATCCCATCATTTTAATTAAGTTTTTTATTTCATTAAGAAGGTGCTAAGATGGTGAAATGAGACGGATATCATTATTGCCCTAAGTACATATATGATTGCATAAATGGTGTGACCCTACTTCGTGTATAACCAGAGATGTGAAAATTTGTGCTCCATTTGTGTACAATGAATCAAGGAGCATTTTGCTGTCACATATAACTGATTAGAATAAATTAAAAAATTAAATTAAATTTTTTAAAAAGTGCTTTTAGCTTTTCTGTCTGGCAGCAGCCATCAGTACTGCCAGTTCTGGGCCCTCCACAGGGCTCCCCACCCCATCCGACTGGCCGGATAAAGCTGGCAAACTGGGATACAAGGCCAAGTAGCTAAAGTTTGCTCCAAGCCTTCAGTCTTGTTGCTGAGGAGTGAGCTGGACACTACTGTGGGGCTCTAAGCATCCTAAATTCTTATTGCATTGGTGAAGATTCCACATACAATTCTTTGAGGTTATCCTCATTGATCCATTCTATCAGAAGAAATCCTCACACCCAGCGATCACCAAACCAGTCCACAAGCACAGAGAGATGCTTGGCCCTAACAGCTGTGGCCTTGGAAAGGGCCACAAGTTCCATCACACTATTAGTGGTTCTCACCATGCAGCTTGGAGAAGGCACAATTGTAAAGTTCATACCTAATACAATTTAGGACAGTCATGTCTGCTTAAAGGGGTTATTTATCTTTTAAAATTAGTCTGCAGATTATTTCATGAATGCTCTGTCAAATTATAGAAGTTAAAGTGCAATAATGTTTCAGGACAATAAGTAATGGTGTATCTTGTTTCTAATAAGAAATTTTCTGTCTTGCTAATCTTATTAGGAAGTTATGAATGTTTAAAATACACTATGTGGTGTAACAGGTGTCAAATGAATTCTTTAAAAGAGGGGGAGAAAGAAAGTGGTTTTAAATTGATAGCCAAAAAAAGAAACACTTATGAAATAGTTTTTCTGTGCAAGGTCCTATACTAGAAGCCATAGAGACATAATGAAAATTATGGTTCCCTTTCAAAAGGTATGAAAGTAAAATAGCTGAATGAATGGAGGTACCATTTTTTGGGATGGGAAATACTGGACCAGAACTAGTTTTGTTGAGGTCTGAGTTTGGGCCATGTTAATTTGAAATGCCTACTAATCATTCAACTAGAGAAGTAAAGGAGATAGCTGGATATGAACCAAGTTGTAAAGTTTGGGATTTGAGAACACATTTGGCAATCATGAACATAAAACTGTAACCATTTCCCTGTGAGTAGATGATGCTACTTAAGAAGGAAATATAAAAGGAAAAGAAAAAGGTCTGGAGAGGAAGATAATGTGACACCTTACCTGAAAATGTCTAAAGATCTTAAAATATTTTTGAGAACTTCTCTAAGAACATACTTTTTTGGCACTAATTTTAAAACTAAAACTCCACAAACTTAAGGAGGTTATCAATGAAGCTTTTTAGGAGAACTAAGTAAGTAGACTGTTGTGCCCAGATAGTGACTTTTAGGCAACTGCCTTGAGTCTTGCTGTTAACTCCAGTGTAGGCTACAGAGTGGAAAGATATCTTGGGATTATCACTTCTAGAGTTGTGTTGTTTGCTGCACTACACAGCATCTTCCAGATAAAAGAGGTTAAACATTTTACTCTTTAATTTGCAGTGAAAGAAGTCCTGAACGCTCCTTGGTTTCTTATTAACAGATATCAGGTGGAAAGGGAAATTCATTGTCAGTCTTCCTGTAGGTGCCAGTGTGATTTTGTAAGATTCAGTTACTTTCCAACAGCTGGGCGCGGTGGCGAACACCTGTAATCCCAGCACTTTGGGAGGCTGAGACAGGAGAATCGCAAGTTCAAAGGCAGCCTCAGCAATGGCAAGGTGCTAAGCAACTAAGTGAGACCCTGCCTCTATATAAAACACAAAATAGGGCTGGGGATGTGGCTCAGTGGTCGAGTACCCCTGAGTTCAATCCCTGGTACCAAAAAAAAAAAAAAGTTATTTTCCTACATTATAAATCAAATAGATTAGGGGGGCAGGGGCAGGCAGGCAGTACTGGGAATTGAATCCAGGGCCTCACATGCTGGGCAAGCTACCACCAAGCTACATTCCCAGCCTTACAAAAATGGATTTTGATAATTAGGTATTACTAAGAAAATATTTTTGATGAAGACATTCTGTAGATTGATTGCAAATAGGAGACGGTGTGTAAGTTTGGGTTTTGGAATCCGTAATAAAAGGATTTGGAGGATATCATTGTTTTTGTGGACTTGTGACAAATTCGAAATGTATAAGTAACTTAGAGCTCTGCTTTTCCTAATTATGAGCAAGACATTTCCCCAAATGCATGTAGTGAGTTAACCAAGTCACTCTTTATTTATTTTTAACAAAGTCACTCTTTACATGAAGGGTTGCTTTATGAATGAATAAATGGCTAAGCAAATTTATAAAAGTAATTCGAACAATACTATGTGTATTATTTTGCTCTTTCCCCACATTTTTAATTGGTGCATTATAGTTGTGCATAATGGTGAGAGCTGTTGTTACATATTCATACATATACACAATATAACAATATATATTGACCAATATCATTCCCCAGTATTTCCCCTTTCCCTTCCTTTCTCCCACCTCCCGATTCCTTTCCTCTATTCTACTGATCTTCCTTCTATTTTCATGAGATCCCCAACACTCAACCTTTCTTTTCCTTTTTCCTCTCTAGCTTCCATATGAAAGAAAACACACACATTCCTTGACCTTCTGAATTTGGCTTATTTCGCTTAACATAATGGTCTCAGGTTCCATCCACTTTCCTGCAAATGACATGATTTCATTATTCTTTATGGCTGAATAAAACTCCATACACAAATATCTATTTATGGATACTTAGTCTGGTTCCATACATGGGTATGCATGTATCACTATAGTATGACGACTAATTCTTTAGGATAAATACTAAGGAGTGGTATAGCTAGTCTTACGGTGGTTCCATTCCTAGTCTTTTGAGGAATCTTCATTCTGATTTCCATAGTAGTTGTACTAATTTACAATCTCACCAACAGTGTAAAAGTGTTCCTTTTTCTCCACATCCTCTCCAGAATTTATTATTGTTCATATTTGTTGTTGTTGTTGTTGTTGTTGGTACTAGGAATTGAACCTAGCAGTGCTTAACCACGGAGCCACATCCCCTATTCTTTTTTAAAATTATTTTTTTTATTTTGAGACAGAGTCTCACTAAATTTCTGAGGCTGGACTCAAATTTGTGATCCTCCCGCCTCACCCCTCAGAACTCTGGGATTGCTGGGATTACAGGCTTGGGCCATTATCACTGGCTGGATATTGTTTGTATTCTTGATGACTGCCATTCTGACTGGAGTAAGATGAAATCTCAGTGTGGTTTTGATTTGCATTTCCCTAATTTATTTTGCTCCTACTTTGATTAGCCATAGTGATAGTGAAGCCTTTATCATTCAAACTTGCACTGATTAAAAGAAAGTATCACCAGGCATGGTGGTGCACCCCCATAATTCGGCTGAGGCAGAAGGATTGCAAGCTCAAGACCAGGTTCAGCAACTTAGTGAGACCCTGTCTCAAATTAAAAAAAAAAAAAAAAAAAAAAAAAGGGTTGGGGATGTAATTCAGGAATCACATCCAGAAGCAACTTTTTTTTTTTTTTTTTTTTTTTTTTAG
>PVHX01003109.1:33185-77947 GCA_004024805.1 Geosciurus inauris | reverse complement strand
TGCCACCACACCTGGTTATAAGCAACATTTTTTTTTCTCCCAGTGTTCATTGTAGAAATATATAGAGAGGTACATATTCCTATGTGTGTACATTTATGTGTATACATGTACATGTGTATTCTATATATTCATGTATTCCTATATACATGTAGGAATAAACATATATTTGGGTATTTGGAAAGAATTTAGTCATTGGCTTAGTAAGAAAGATAATACATTGAGGAACTACTTATCTTGTTATTTAAAAGCTAAATATTATTTCAATTTAATTTTTTAAAAATAACCACCAAAAATGTATTTCCAAGCTAACAGAGAAAACTTTCAAATTAATTACATATATTCTCATCAGTTTGACTATTTTGACGGAGTATTAGGAAACAGCACATTTGCTGATTTGTAGGATTAGATTAAAACATTACACATCTTTATTCACGGAAACACTCCACATATCAGGCAACTAGCATGGTACTTGGCATGAAAACAAACCCCATTATTTATATTTAACAAAAATCTATATTTAATAATGTGTACACTGTTTTAAAAAATACAGAGAACCCATGCCCAATAACTCTACCAAAAAGCAAAAGTCTGACTCTACTTGACGCATGCACGCACAATACACTGAGCATAAATGCATTTACACGACGGGAAGGCAGCTGTACCGAGCATACACAAGCAACGCACCACGTAACTTCGCCGGAACCTGACAAACTTACAAAGTTTAAGGTGATTATTTCTCTGAGGACTGAAATTGCAGTAGAGCCTAAACCTATGTTTTTGTTAAGCTTGTTTTCCCTCAAAGTAGCCCAGGCGAGGGGATGGGGCATTATTATCAGAGCAATGTAATTCACAAGATTCATTAATGAAACCTACAAAATACAGAAAAAGGCGAGAGGCAATCAAATTATTGCGTCCTTAAGTGTGAGGATACGAATGAAAGGAACCTGAAAGTTTATTAATTTGATTTGAAGAATCCTAGGCCACCGAAAGCCACTGCGGCTATCTGCGGGGAGGGCTGCGGCTCGGGAGCGGGGTCCCTGGGCCTTTCCTCCCCGCGGGGCCGCGCGCCCTAACTGGCCATCTGGAAGGGCTCTGGCTGGAAGCCGAAGAGCCTCTGGCCATACGGCTCGCTCTCGCCCGGCAGCTTCGCGCCCGCGAACGGGACGTAGTGGTCGTGGCTGAAGTGCTCACAGTGGAGATTGACCCAGTCCCGCTCCGATCCCAATCGCTCGGCCTCGGCCAGGATGCGGGTCAGAGCCATTATGTAGCTCAGCGCCATCTGCAGAGTCTCGTACTTGGACAATTTTTTATCCTGGCCCCACTGGGGAACCACCCTGCGCAGGCGGTCAAAGGCTGTGTTGAGACCCTGCATGCGACGGCGCTCGCGCGCGTTAGCCGCCAGGCGCCTGCGCGCCGCGCTCTCCAGCCGTCCAGCTCCGGCGCACGTGCCCGCGCACTCAGCACCGCCCGCGCACGGGTGCGCGGCGCGTGCTCCCGCCGACGGGCCGCTGGGTTTGCAGGACTTCATCCCCCGCGCGGAGGTGGGAGGGGCGGAGCTCAGCCGCGGGCTCAGGACCCGTGTGTGGACTTGTCTACCCAGCCGCTCCCCAACGTGGCTCTTCTTAACAAATAAGTCACAAACAAAATAACTCACGTGCAAGCAGTCTACAGTGGGGAGTGCGGAACTCAGCCTTCTGTTCTGCTGAATAACCAGGCTGTCTCTTCACTTACCCAAATGTAGGGGAAATTGAGATGCTCAAGAAAAAGTCATTTTCCCCAACGTGAAGTTGAAAAACAGAAGGAAATCTTGCAGCAGAGTTTGGTGTGGCTGGTTCGGGGAAGGCCTTTCCAGTCCTCTGGGAAAAGCCAAGGCTGCCTTCCAGAAAGATGAAATTTTTTCCAAAGCTCAGCTAAGAAGGGGCGCTTTTACCGCAAGCAGTAGCTGTCGGAGAGCTTGGGATGAATCTTTGGGGGAGGAGAATTTATAGCCGACGGCTAAAGGAGGGAACAGGTGGTGGCAGGTGGGCGGGCGTCCCTCCGCTTCCATCTCAGCACCTTCCTACCCTGGGAACTGCAGGGGGGAGGGGAACGACGCACAGCAAAATCCTGACATTACTGCCTCGTCTGTTGAAGTTTCTCCAAAGCTATGTCCAACACTAACTAACACACCATCTGGAGTGGCCTGGCTGTCCCCAAAAGAATAACAAGCTGGGGGTGGGGAAAGAGCTTGGTCCATCTTTTCCCATATCAGCAGGAAGCTTACATATCAAAAACTTATATAAGATTTTTAAAATATTAGAAATGGTTTGTGTGAAGATGTTAATTCTGGTATTAAGAGATAGATGTATCAGAAGTCAAGTATAGCCTAGCTTTGTTGAGAAGTGTGACCGTTTTGCATAATGGTAATCTAATACGTTGACCTTTTTTTTTTAATCTATTAAGTAAATTGGAACAAATTAGCAAGTCCTAATGTTGCTGACCTGGAATTTTACTGTGCAAATAAAATTTTGCTGTTTTCTGTAAGATCACTTATTATATCAAAAGATATTAAGGTGTATATTTAAAACTTTATGTTATTCTAATTGTGTAATTGGATTGCATGAGTTCAGTTATCCAGACAACTTAATTCATTATCTGTTCTTCATTTCCTCACTCATAAATGTTTGTGGGACATACACAGAGATGATAACTTACTAATGATTTGACATTTAAATCTAAAAAGCCAATAATGCACATAGAAGTGCAAAATGCAAACATCTAAGTAATCTGTGAAGTTTAAAAAAAACAATTCCTATTGAATTTTTGCCCATCTTATAGGCTGAAAATATTGCATACAACTTAAATGCTTCAGTTCTGTTACCTGTCCTCAGGAACAATACCGAAGCCATGATTTTCACTATTGGTAATGATTATATGATTTATACAGAAAAATCATTTTTTTGAGTCTCTCATGTCAGCTTTTTTCTTCTTCTTAAGAGGAATCAAGAGTCTCCAAATAGGTCCAATCCAGAATCATTTCTGGATATTTCAAGAAGACCAAGTAAGCTCTTTTTCCTTGTAAAATATGGATGTGTCAGCATTATTCTCAGATATTTTGGTTTAATTAAATTATCAACAAGCTCTCACAAATCAAGTCTTTTAACTGTGACTTGCTTCACCCGTCATTGCCTCAGATTGTAACCCCATTGTGACTGCCCTGACTCCAAGTCCCATCTTCCCATAAATAGTTGATTAATCCCCAGCTGAAACGATGACAATGAAATGAGGTTGAATAACATGAAGATAATAGGATGCAATTGAACATTAATGATCTTCAGCATGACAGATGTTGAACACAGACTTTTGCAAGGAGCCACTCAGCTCTGTTACTCTGAGTCCTAAAGGGTCTTAAGAACAGCAGTCCTGTGACAGCAAAGACTGTGTTATTTAGTCATCAAAATGTCAGATATAGGTGGAGTTTTTTTTTTTCATTTTTCTTGGAAATCTACCCTGTTGATGCTATTGCGTCTCAAGTTCATTTATCTAATCTCTTTCCCCTAAAGAGCTCCCTCTGCTCCATGGAATATTTCTCTGCAAAACAGTCCATGTGCTTGTTCTGGACACAACTGTACAAAGTATCAACGAAATGTATGCTTTTGCAAGTCATGTACTTGGGTTGGTGAGCTTATAGCTCATGTACCCGAGAATTGGAAGCATTAACTCAAAGAGAAAAAGGAAATGGCACTATGTGCACAATACAGATTAGAACATAAACTATGAGATAACTACGACATGAAATTAATAGAGAATATTGCTGAAATTAAAGAGCCTAAGAAAGCATATAGTAAAATATTCCCCAAATGTACCCTAAAAGATATTAGTACTACAAAGATGCTTCTGGGGAAAAGGGTTCCACTGTCAAATAAGTTTGGGAGACACATGTGCTATCTCTTGCAGAGTCATAAAGCAGAATCGGCATGGGAAATTTTCTGAGAAATCCTGGAGTAAAGAAACTTATTGACTTCAGCATTTCCTAGACCTGCTTGAACACAGACTTTTTTTTTTTTTTTTCTAAAAAGATCTATTAACATTCCCTGGACACTTTCCCAAGCCTGTTCTAGCATCTTCCATTTATTTTTGTACAAGAGGAGCCTGCAATCCAGACATTGATCACTGACTGTGCTTGAAAGCATGAAACCATTTAGTGACTAGATTAAACCAAAAAGTCAAATCTCCTGCGTCCTTTGATTTTAGAGGCTTTAAAATTATGAGATCACTTAAAGGCCCTTATTTTGTAATGGGGTAACAGAGATCCATCCCAGTCAAGCAAGTCACGAATAAAAGTTTCAGAAATATAAATAGAAACGTAGTGCTTAAAGGATAGTGTTTTTTATATTACAACTCTAATGTATAGCAGTTCCTTAAAAATAATAACCCAGATGAAATGACTGGAACAATAAATTAGATAAATGATAGAAGGTGATCAGACTGAGCACATTCCTAGTGAATAAACTCATACTGATCATTTCCATCCCTTCACTTATAAAGAACAGAAACCACAGCCGGGCGCGGTGGCTCAAGCCTGTAATCCCAGCATTTAGGGAGGTGGAGACAGGAGGATCGCGAGTTCAAAGCCAGCCTCAGCAACGGCGAGGCGCTAAGCAACTCAGTGAGACCCTGTCTCTACATAAAACACAAAATAGGGCTGGGGATGTGGCTCAGTGGTCGAGTGCCCCTGAGTTCAATCCCTGGTGCCAAAAAAAAAAAATTGATTTTTTAAATGGAAGCTCTTGGCTAGGTGTGGTGGTGCACGCCTATATAATACCAGCAACTTGGGAGGCTGATGCAAGAGGAGTGCAAGTTCGAGGCCAGCTTCAGCAACTTAGGGAGAGGCTAAGCAACTTAATGTGGGGATGTAGCTCAGTGGTTGAGCGCCCCCGGGTTTAATCCCTAGTACCAAATAAATAAACAATGGAAGCTCTAAAAATAAGAAACTACACACTTCTTGAGGTTTCTTTTTTTTTGGGGGGGGGGTACTGGAGATTGAATTCAGGGGCACTCGACCACTGAGCCACATCCCCAGCCCTATTTTGTGTTTAATGTAGAGACAGGGTCTGACTGAGTTGCTTAGCGCCTCGCCATTGCTGAGGCTGGCTTTGAACTCGCGATTCTCCTGTCTCAGCCTCCCTAAGTGCTGGGATTACAGGCATGTGCCACCACACCCAGTTTACACACTTCTTGAGAATTCTAGTTCAGCATTTTGTTTCCAGCTGCCATGAGCCAGACTGATTTGGGCAATTTGTACTCTGCCTTCACTCTTTTTGCTAATGGATTATTTTTTACTTTTATTTTTATTTTTTAGCTGTAGATGGACACAATGCCTTTATTTTGTTTATTTCTGTGTGGTGCTGAGGATCAAACCCAGGGCCTCACACATGCTAGGCAAGCGCTCTATCACTGAGCCACAGCCCCAGCCCTGCTAATGGATCTTAGCAGCTTTGGAGTTAGTTTTGGATCTTTGATCTCCCATCAACTAGTTGAGCTGTGTGCCTTTGAGTAAATTACTTCTGTTTCTCCATCCACAAGGTAAGAATCATAATGTCTACCTCTCAGGCAACACTAATGAGACTGTGCTTGTAAAGGATTCTGCCTGGCCTCTAAGAAGGTCATCCTTTAAACAACAACTTATACATACTGAATAGTTTTTACAAATGATGATGAAAATTAGCTTATCAGTTTCCACAGCTTTTGGATATAATGAATAATTTTTGAGCCTTCTACACACAAAGCTATGGTTAAAGTCATGGTGTGAATCTTGGCTTTTTACCCTTGGGCAACTTAACTTCTCTGTGTCTCTTACCTTAACTATAAAAGAAGGTTAATAATAAAATCAATTTCATGGAACAGAATTGAGTGAGTTAAGTTGGGCACAGTGGCACACACCTGTGACTCAGGAGGCTGAGACTGGAGGATTGCGAGTTTGAGGCCAGCCTGGCAACTTAGTGAGAACCAGTCTCAAATAAAAAATAAAAAGGGATGGGGATGTACCTCGGTGGTAGAGCCCCACTGGGTTCAATCCCCAGTACTGAAAAAAAAATGTATTACTCTTTGTAAGCATTTAAATCTATGCCTAGCATACAATTAAATGCAATATAGGTGCTTGTTTGAATAAACAAAATGACCTGTTGCAATTTTCCAGGGTGCTGAATAGTCACCCACTTCTTCTGCTCATCTTTGCTTCCTTTTTCTCCATTCTTCAGTGCTCATACCATAGGGTGATCAGGGGGAGGACAGGAGGGAAAATTCAAAGGAGTTCATTTTGGTTTTGATATTGGAGCAATCTGAGCTTGAAGTATCAGACAGAAGACGGAAGTCTACTCAGGCAAAGCTTTACTGGGTAGTATTTCAGTGGTTTCAGCATAGTTTGAGGTTCAGTTTTACAGATGCATTCACATAAGTGAATTCTGAGCCCCATCAGCCCTTGCACACTACCCTCTTCTCCTAGATAGTGGCACCATCTCCTACCTAGTATTATGGCCATCCTCAGACCCCCTGTGAAGCCCAAGATCATCAAAATGAGGACTGAGAAGTTCATCTGGCATCACTCAGATCTATACGTCAAAATTGAATGTAAATAGTGGAAACAGGGTACAGAGAAGATTCAAGGGCCAGATCTTGAAGCCAAACATTGATTATGGTAGCAATGAGAATTAAAAAAAAAAAAAACAAAACAAAACACATGAGTCTTGGTTCATAACTTTAAGCAACTGGAAGTTCTGCTGATGTACAACAACGAATCTTCCTGTGCTGAAATTAAAGAATAGCCCAGTCAGTCATCAGAATCACCAATTCCAATGCTAGGTTGCACAGCCAAGAAAATGAATAGAAAGCTCATGTTCACATTTTATTTGTTTAAATAAAACCATAAATACTACCCCCTAAAAACACAATTTTCAGGAGATGCTTTACTTTCCACTGAGTTTACCATGTAAGGCCCGCCCTTCCTAATACTGAGGTATTTGAGAAGATAAAACTCGTTCCTTTACGAGTGTGTTCATCAGCTTTTTGTTGCTATGACAAAACTCCCAAGAAAATCACCTTAAAAGAGGAATGATTTCTTTCTTTCTTTCTTTCTTTTTGGTACTGGGGATTGAACTCAGGGGCACTCGACCACTGAGCCACATCCCCAGCCCTATTTTGTGTTGTATGTAGAGACAGGGTCTTACTGAGTTGCTTAGTGCCATGCGTGGCTGAGGCTGACTTTGAACTTGCAATTCTCCTGTCCGGGCCTCCCTAAGTGCTAGGATTACAGGCATGCGCCACTGTGCCCGGCTGGAAAGGTTTATTTACAGTTTCAGAGATCTCAGTCCATGGTCGGCTGGCTCCATTCCTGTGGGCCTATGGTGAGGCAGAGCATCATGGCAGAGGAAAGCTGCTCACCTCATGGCAGCCAGGAAGCAGAGGGCACAAGATAGAGTCCCACTTTCTACACTTTCCACCATTTCCCAATAGTCCTTTCAGCTATGAATCCATCCATGGTCTAATTATTTAATGAGGTTAGAGCCTTCACGATCCTTCACTTCCCAAAATCCCCACCTCTGAATGTTACTACATTGGGAACAAGCCTTCAATGCAGGCACCTTTGGGGGACGTTCCAAATCCAAATCATAACAATGAGTATAGTCCATGTGTGCTGGACTGTCTTATGGTGAACCTAGGCTTGTCACTACATTTCTCAGAATACCGTTTCCTCTGTGGTTCTAGACTTAGGCTGGGCAAAAATAAAGTTGTATGAGCTCTGGGAGGCAGACGTGAAGCCATCATTCTGTGAAGACAACTGGTTAGAGTCCTTGAGACAGGCACAGAAGTGACTGTGGATCTATTTGTCTTTGTTCTCTCTCATCCTCCCCTCCCAATCGTTGGTCCTGCTGATCAACAGTAGCCCTGGGCCCACTACTACATGTTTCATGTGAACTTACAAAAGCGGGAGCCACAAAGAACCTGACCTCTACACCAGCCCCACACCCAGTCTCACCTCAGCAGCTGGACATGCCTGGCTCCCAGATTCTCCTGCAAGCTCTGATTCATTCACCCAAGCCATTGCTGCTAGAGAATAGCAGTGCTGTTCTCTGACCCTTTGACAACCTCTTTTGGAGCTTTATATCTCTAACTCCTCCCCTACTTGTGTCAGATCTGATCCTTTTGTCATTATACTCACCGTGACTCTGCTTTCCTGGTTGGACTCTGATGGAAACAAGGAATATTTCATGCAAACCACAGGGCCTTACCTCCTATTGGAGACTCTCCATACCAGCAGCCAATTGTCTATGTGTCCACCAAGGTTAGAGATTTTATCTCTTGGATAGTATTCAGTATTTTCATTTGTTCAGCCCTATGCTAGGCAAACAGGGATAAGACAGCCTTTAGGCTGTTGGAATCCACAATCCATTTGTACAAATGGGATCCAACATGTTATAAACTATCCCGCGTGAAACATCAGGTCTTACTCCCTAAGAGGCACAGAAGAGAGAGAACACTAAGTTATAGGAAAAGATTTCACTGATACTTGTTTTACCTCACCCTTTAAATTTGTTTTGAGGTCTGTTTTATAAAATATAAATATAAATGCATATATTTATATGTGAGTATATACTGGTCCTCCTCTTGCTCCCCCTCCTTTTTGTGGTGGGAGGATATGATCAGAAAAATTTAATCCACTCTCCTAGGTAATGAGACAATACACACTTACTACTATTAGGAGCTCAGAGCCATGATCGTACGTACTCTGGAGGAAGAAGGAGTTCAGTTGATGGCCTGAAATGAGACCATTTCTTACTTCTTTCTGGTGTCTCTGATGTCACCTTTTACAACTATCCCCTCAAAGGGCTATTGCTTCTCTTTCTCTTCTCCAACTTGGGGCTTATTCACTGTTGCCTCGTCTGAGTCAAATGCAATTTCCCCAGATCTTCCTGTGGGGCTCCCTGTGTTATTCAGTTCCTATTCTATCTGATGTTCAGTTTCCTTAGTGTTTTGTTTGGAAATTCCAGAAATTCGGGGGCTTCCTCTATACTGTTCCTTGCTGTATCTTTAGCACCTAGAATTGTGTCTAGCACATAGTAGATGCTCAGGAAATATTACTGAAAGGATAAAAGCAAAGGAAGGAGAAAAGGTAACTGAAGGGACCCACACAAGGGGGGAGTAGTCCCTGTTCACTTAGCAACACAGCTCTTTTTCCTCTTGCTTGTGGTCCCTGTTGGGGAAATCATGTCCTCTAAAAGCAATAGCCCCAAATCTGCTGCTTTTGTTTCTGCTGTGAAAATGTGGCATTTGCTGTTTTGCAGTGAGCAGGTGGCTTACTTCCCCAAAGGGTGGCTCTCGTTACAGTCCAGGTTTCAGGCAGTACCTGAGTCAGCTCAGTATAAAAGCCTAAAGGCTTTGCTGGTCTAGCCACTGATGTCTGATGTAGGCTCCTGCCCCAGGGGGAAGCAGGTTCTGTTTATTTTAGTGCTGTGACACCACCACCCCCAACACACACACAACTTTGGTACTGGCAGTTGAACCTAGGCAAGTGCTCTACAACTGAGCTATACCCAGCCCTTTTTTATTTTATTTTTTAAATTTATTTAGGTGGTGCTGGGGATTGAACCCAGGGCCTTGTGCATTCTAGGTAAGCACTCTACCAACTGAGCTATATCCCCTGCCTGCCCTTTTTTATTTTGAGACAGGGTACTCTCAAACTTGTGATCCTCCTGCCTCAGCCTTCCAAGTAGCTGAGCTTACAGAAGTGTGCCACTTCACCCAGCGAACTGGTTTTCACTTGTTCAACAATTATTTATCGTACTCACTGTGTGCCAGGTACTGTTCTAGGCACTAGACATAGTACCGAATGATCTGAATACTTAAAATTCCTTTAAAATGTATTGCCTGGGGGCTGGGATTGTAGCTCAGCGGTAGAGCGCTTGCCTCGCATGCGTGAGGCCCTGGGTTCGATCCTCAGCACCACATACAAAGCAATAAAATAAAGACATTGTATCCATCTACAACTAAAAAAATATTTAAAAAAATAAAAAATAAAAAAAAAATAAAATGTATTGCCTGTTTTTCCAAATAGGTTATAAGTTCTTTGAGGGAGGGGCAAATTTTAGATATCTGTGTCTTGCTAGAATGTTTAATAAATACATATATGCTGCTTGGTTGGCTAAGGCTTACTAAAGCTGAACTTGAACTAAAGAAATCCATATCATCACCATAAAGAAACACATTGAGGGAATATTTGCCAAATGCTTACCAGATGTTAGTGCCTATCCTCACTACCTCCTTGGAGTGGGGACTGTTAAAATCCTCATTCTGTGGCCAAGAAACCTGTGGCCCTCGTTAAACTGAGAAACACAGTGGCCAGATTTAAAGCCAGATGTCTTCCTCCACCGAAGTCCTACTCTGTGCAGCAGTGGTTCTTGTCTGGAAGAGCTTCCACGATAGGGCCAGAGCCTGCCTAGACACACAGCCACCTGCTTCCCTGATCCTGATCCCAATCCTATCAGCTATTGTATGTGTTGGGGAAAAAAGAGGGTGGTAGGAGACTTAGAGATGGGTGTGGGGTGCAAGATGGGTGTGTGGTCCTCAAGGGGGACCACCAGAAGTAGTTATGCTATTAATTCATAATGCAATGCACGCAAAGTGAAAGGAGCCTGGAGGAAGTTCTGGTAGATCATGTGATGTCTACCATAAGCTAAAGCAGTGCCACTAATTCTGGGTACACCCTGCAGGAGTGAGTATGGGCTGTGCCAAGGGCAGCTATCTGGGAGAGGCTGGTTGGTCATGGGGGAGAGAATGTGCTCCATGACCAGAGACTGGAAGTTGCAGTGGTCTTAACAGGTACTTGTGCCTTCAGCTTTGTTGAAAAGTTACCGATCCTTGATGACATCATTATGGAAAGTTCCCCTTTTGAGGGAGCTGGGAGAGAGATTTTGATCTCTTGTTCAGGGATGTTCTCCAGCTTCAAAGCTGTCACTGATAAACGGATCCAACCTTCGTGGAAGATCTTAGAGGAAGCCTGTGGGAGAAGATGAAGCCAGAGCTTCCCAGTCTGAACCAGTGCCCAAACAGAATAGAAAAATGTACATCAAGGAAGAAGCTATTTCCAGTGATCATAGTGGGGAACTCAGGGCCTGTTTCACTGTAAGACTGGCCGAGCCAAAGCTACATTCCAGCTCATCACTGAATGTAATATTGGAGTCACAAAGGATCAGAGGAATTTTGATGTCTGAAGAATTGATACTCCAGTGTCACTTGTTCTCAAGGAAGCCCACTTAATCATTTTGTGTAGGCACAAATTTGAGTCCCAGATTGCCAGAGGATTAACCAAGGAAAAGATCCACTTGGTGAACCACCTGGCGTGTGCATCTCCTTGCAGGCCTTTGCCTCTCGTGCCATGTAGCTCAGATAGCTTGTATGGGGGAAATTTTATGTTATGATGATGTTCTCAAGGTTAAAGTGTTCAGAGGTTTGGGGGAAATTACTTATAAATGTCACCAGCCTATTGTACCAAACTCATTCTCTCTCTCTCTCTCATTTTTTTTTTTTAAGTTTTCAGTGGGAAAGAGTTATCACTTAAGGTTCTTTTAGAAGCAAAAACAGTCACAGTCTTAGTGGAAGTTCACTCGATTGGACGGAGGGATGAAGGGGAGAGAGTGAGGACGGGAATGGGAGAGACAGTGGAATGAATCAGACGTAACTTTCCTGTGTTCATATATGAATACATGACCAGTGAAACTCCACATCATGTACAATCACAAGACGGGAAGTTAAGCCGGGCACGGTGGCACACACCTCTAATTCCAGCAGTATGGGAAGCTGAGACAGGAGAATCGCGAGTTCAAAGCCAGCCTCAGCAATGGCGAGGTGCTAAGCAACTCAGTGAGACCCTGTCTCTACATAAAACACAAAATAGGACTGGCTAATAGGATGTGGCTCAGTGGTTGGGTACCCCTGAATTCAATCCCTGGTATCAAAAAAAGGGGGGAAGTGATACTCCATGCATGTATGATGTCAAAATATATTCTACCGTCATGTGTAACTAAAAAGAACAAATAAAAAAAAAAAAAAGCAGTACCAATCTTTGACTAATTTAAGCAAAAATTGGGGAAATTATAGGGAAAACACTAGAATAGCTCACTAAATCAAAGCTTAAACCAATTCTTTGGCATGCTACGAATGAAAGCTGCCTGGGACCTAGTCCTGGAGCACTATCACAAGGTGACTGCTCTAACCCACTTGTCTATTCCAGTCAAGTTTTTAAAAATCTAGGAGAGAAAATTTGGTTGGCTAGTTTGTCAGGTGGTTCTAGCTTTGGCCAGAAAACAAGACAGGGAGCATCAACATGGTCACCAGGGGACCTATTGTTAGCCAGAAGCCACTGTAGTGTGTCTATTTGAGAAAGACAGACCTGCTCATCCAAAGATGGGATCCAACTAAAGCTGTAGACTAAGGAAGAAAGTAATTAAGCATCATACAGAAGTCGTGGTTCTGGCTTGGAGCAGTTCTTCTGGCTACCACTGGCTGTCTAATAGTCTGGGAGAACGGACCCTGCCTCTCCTGTCCTCCTCACCCAGCCCCACCCAGAAGTGGGGCTCTGCACTCCCTGTTCACTCAGTATCCACTGCAATGCAACTGCCTCTGATGGAGAGAAGAAAACTTGAGGTACATAATGTCTAGGATCCTCTAACTTCTGGATTGTCTAACCTTGAGAACATCATCATAACATAAAATCTCCCCCCATAGAAGCTATGCCAGTTATAAGGCACAGAGACAAAGGGCTGCAAGGAGATGCTCGTGCCAGGTGGTTCACCAAGCCCATCTACTCCTTGGCTAACCCTCTGGCAATCTGGGACTCAAATTTGTGCCTACACAAAATGACTAAGTGGGTTTCCTTGAAAACAGGTGACACTGAAGTATTAATTCTTCAAATATCAAAGGTCCACTGGTCCTTTATAAACTATAATATTAGTGTCTAGCTCTAAAGAAAACAACCCCAGCTACATACAAACTTTTCTCCATCGTGGGTCGTCACTTGGTTTTGATTGTCCATCTCTCTCAGAATAATTTAAGAAACATGGCAGAAGTCATCACCATGGGGCTTCGGTGGTGGCTCAGTAGTAGAGCACTTGCCTAGCATGTGTGAGGCCCTGGGTTCAATCCTCAGCACCGCATATAAATAAATAAAATAAAGGTATTGTGTCCATCTACAACTAAAAAAAAAATTTTTAAATAAAAATAAATGAAGTCATCACCATGACCACTGCTACTTCCCTGAGTTCTGTTTAGACTCAAGGATTGGGCTTGAAGGGCTTCCACAGTGATAGCCAATTTATCCCAGGGTAAAGTCAAACTATAACATGTTGGCTGGTGAAAAAAAAAAAAAGAAAAATTAATGAGTCAGAACAAGGGACAAATGAGCAAGTAAAAGAATTCCCACCCAATTTTAAGAACTTTAACAGTTCAATGGTAAAAATATTAAAATTTAAGATTTTATTTCATTTTGAGGATTGAATTTAGAGGTACTTTACCACCGAGCTACCTCCACAGCCCTCTTTATTTTTTAAATAAAAGGGGTCTTGCTAAGTTGTCCCAGCTAACCTTGAATTTGCGGTTTTCCTGACTCAGCCTGCTGAGTTGCTGGAATTACAAGCATGCACCACCACACCTGACCAAATTTAATATTTTAAAAGTAGTGCTGCTCATTCAAGTCTTCTGTTCCTGCTGATTTTAATATGCCTATCCTGTTTATATTTGGCAGGAATTATTATCTTTATTGTTACTTTTTTAAAAAAATTCTTTTTTAGTTGTAGGTGGACATAAACCTTTATTTTATTTATTTACTTTTATGTAGTGCTGAGGATCAAGTCCAGTACCTCACATGCTAGGCAAGTGATCTACCACTGAGCTACATCCACAGTCCCTATGGTCATTTTTAATACCCAAAATTTGTTTAAAGTGCATGAATGTACCAGGTTCTATATTATGCCTATTCAGCATGTTATCTTATTTCATCCCCTCATTAGCTCAGTAAGGTGAGTACTCTTATTATCCCCATTTCATAGATGAGGCAAGTGAGGCCCAGGGAGGAGAAGAAATTTGTCCCAACGTCCTACTGTGGGGAAGTGTTGGAACCTGGATTTACCTGACTATAGAACATAACCTCTTGACCACTGTGACATTTTATGTCAATTCAAGAATCACTGACCTCCAAGAAAAACATGGAATCTATAGACCGAACATGAAGGTTCAATATTGCTTGCAGAGGAACCTTCTTGTCTCCCTCAGGCAGGAGACAGTGTGTATGGTTTTGGGAGCTTCCACATAGTGTGCTGATGGTCACATCTCCAGTGCTAACCCCTACCATTACTCTGGCTTAGCTTGACAGCCAGTTTCCAGCACTAGCCTCCAGGGAACACTCTTCAATTCAACCAACTGATGGGCTGCCAAGACATCAGACTCCATTGGAACAATTCTGAGAGGATGCTCTGAGCTCTGCCTTGCCCATTAGGGACTGTAAGTTTGTGCAAATAACCATAAAATTAAACCCACCCAGGGAGGGCCATTGATTTCCAATTGGCATAGTTTGCCAGATGCTGTTTGCTCTAAGAACTGCCTTGACCTCTACTAGTGACGCTGCCTGCCCTTGGCTTAGCAGGGTGTGTTCCCAGCAGGGAAGGCCTCTCCTCTAATGCTTGCTGCTGGAACTTGGGCTGAAGGCATGGTGGGCTCCCCATATGTTGCTGGGGAGAGGCCAGCCACACCCATTGTTGGATTCACCCTCTTATCCAACCGGAGAGCTGAAGCCACCCCCAGGAGATTACAGACGCTCCCACCCTCAACTAATTAAATAGGTGGCCTCCTGCTGCTAAAAGGGAATGAGGGCGGAAAAACAGAGGATGCCTGATTTAACTAGGACCTGGGTAAGTAGCTCACCAGCCAGACCCAGAATCACCGATGCGTGCCTAAACAGTCTCTAATGGGTCTGGGTGGTTCTACGCCTGAGACCTGGAGCTCCGTTTATTCTCAGTCCCTTCGTACTTTAGAATCATGTCGTCATAGAAGCTCTACATATAATTTAACAGAATATTCTCTATGAGCATACCTCTATAATTATTATTATTACATACCAATCCTGTGTTCCAACATTGGAATAAAAGTGGCTATTTCAAACACATTTTTTTTTCTCATAGGACAACTAGAAGATGATTCTATCCTCTTTTATACACACATGTAAAGAGCAGGCTTCTGGATTCACAGTCAAGCATTTACCTACATTATCAGTGTTCAATTTAAATATCCACAGAACTAGAAATTTAGATAGAAACTAAGATCATGGTTTGGATTAAGGAAATGAATCTCTTATATTTTTTTCCCCAGGAGTTCAGTTGGTTCAATTTTGTTTTTGCTACAAATCCTTTAGAAGAAGACCTGAGATACAAAGAGGAAGGCAGTTGTAATAATGGTAAATTGGACTAAATTAAAATGATCCTAAGTCAAAGCACAACTAGGCCTCTTTGCCACCAACTTTTGACATTCTAATTAGGGTAAATGGTTATGCAAATCAAGTCAATTACTCTTTTCCCCCCACCAGCCTAGTGCCTGTGATTGTTCTAGTCACGACGGTTGGTGGCATAATTAAAGCTCTCCTAAAAATTAAATGAGAATTGGAAGGTAGTCTCCAGAGATGCCCTAATTTGTGGGCAGCCCAGCACAGCTGTCCTTTTGTCCTGCTACCGCCAGGACGCCTCGAGTTTCCCCATCGAGTAAAATAGAATGTGACACTCGAGGTGTTCTCAAGCTTCCGTCCTCAAGAGTGGAGAGGAAGACAGGAAGAGTCCACCACACCAGGTCGCCTCCTTCAGAGCATTTTCAGGGGAGGAAATGGGTCTGAACCCAAGGGGGAACCCAAGCAAGGAGTACAGAATGCCTTACTTTTGGGGGTACATAGGAAATAAAATAGGTCATGAATTGATAATAATAACTGTTGAAACTGCATGATGAGCACTTGACTTGTGGAGAGAGGTATGTTTGAAAATCTCCATTAAAAACAAAAAAAGTAAGCCTGGCTTATGGTGCCTGCCTGCAGTCACAGTGGCTTGGGAGGATGAAGCAAAGGATCACAAATTCCAGGGGTAAAAAGGGCTGGGGAAGTAGCTCAGTGGTAAGTAAGCATCCTGCGTTCAATCCCAGTACCAATTAATGTATTACACTACACAAAATAGGATTTATCATGGGGAAAAAGTTCTTTTTTCTTTTGAGGATACTGGGAATTGAGTCCAGGGGTGCTTTACACTGAGCTACATCCCCAGCTTTTTTTTGAGACAGGGTCTCCCTAAGTTGCTTAGGGCCTTGCTAAATTGCTGAGGCTGGTCTTGAACTTGTAATTCTCCTAGCTCAGCCTCCTAGATTCCTGGGATTACAGGCGTGTGACTGTGCCCTCAGGGAGAAAGTCAGCAAAAGTCAACTGTAGGTTATTTTCTTAATGAAAACAAATAATAGGGAAGCCAATTTTTAAAAAATGGAAGTGCTGGTGCTCTCCTGTAGTCCCAGTTACTCAGGGGACTGAGGAAGGAGAATTACTTGAGCCCAGAAGTTTGAGGCCAACTTAGGCAACACAGTAAGACTGTTTCAAAACATAGATATATGGGCTATCCTGTTCTGTTATTTCTCCTTTATCATTTCTCATCACGTCAACAGCACATCCCCAGATCAGCCCCAGGCTCTTACCACTTTAGCGCTGGGTTGGAAGAGCAAAAACTGAGCTGCTAGGAAAGAAATGGGACCAAGTGAAAGGCCAAGAGCCTCATGTAGGGGAGAAGAATGAGATCCTCAGAGAGTCCCTCCAGAGGACAACTGAGATGTGACTGTGAATTACTTCAATGTCATAAAAAATAGTGCAATCCCTTCTGATAAAAAAAAAAAAAACAAAAAAACAAAAAAACAAAAAAAAAAACCTAAAGCTCCTAAACTTAATAGAACAATGTGCCAGATAGTCAAGGAGCCAATTCTGTCATGATGAACAAACTCCCTTGGCAGCCATGAGTAAAGATGAAATGGAAGAAGCAGTTGGTAGTTTCAGGCAGAAGTTTTAAGTATGGGGAGCCCTTCAGCTATAGGCATCGTAGCCTGGGAGAGCCACAAGCCTTGAAGATCACTTGTCTTCCATGATGCAGAACGATGTTTTTTAATTTATGTTTTAGGAGTATCCATGTCAGCCGTGACAGTAATTAATGAGCTAGTATGAAGCTGCCCCAGCCAGGCTGTGCCCAGTGTTTCCTGGCTTTTGTTAGGAAAGCTTGAGAGAATCAGTGTGGGCTAATTAATTGGTCTTCAGGTAGTAACTAAATCAAAGGTATCTTGGGTACCCTGGGAAGCCAGTCTCCTCTTTCCTGAGAATCAATCAGCTCAAGATTGATGAAGGGCTACGAAGGTCAGACTTAGAAACATGGAACCATCTGCCAACTCTCTAGGGTTGGTACCTGCAGTAGAGCAATTTTAGAAGAACAGGTGCTCGCTTTTAACCTACCTCTTCTTTTCTTTTATGCTGAAATCATGATTTTAGCTAGAAAAAGCATCCAGTTGCTTGATGAAATTCACAAACTGTCTATTGTAACTTAAAATAACCTGACCCAAAGGTATTGCAATAACCTCAACAAAGTCATAGACCATGCATCCCTGACAGTGGCTGCTCTGGCCTCTCCAGGAGCATTTGTCAGCATCAATGACTGCAAGGCACTGTCCCAACAGGGTTAAGCCAAGGAGCACTAATACACCCTCTGAATGATGCAGGACTAGGGAATGCAGCCAGCATGGTCCATCCACTTTTTGTAGCATGCTTGATAGCTAATCAAGTTCTTGAAAGCTGACACTTGTTTTCCTTAAAAGTTTCTTCTGAGCTGGGCGCGGTGGCACATGCCCGTAATCCCAGCACTTAGGGAGGCTGAGACAGGAGAATCACAAGTTCAAAGCCAGCCTCAGCAATGGCGAGGCGCTAAGCAACTCAGTGAGACCCTGTCTCTACATAAAACATAAAATAGGGCTGGGGATGTGGCTCCGTGGTCGAATTCAATCCCTGGTACCAAGAAAAAGTTTCTTCTGGTTCAATAGACCAGGAACATTTTCAAAAGTCTCTTTGGTGATGATCTGTAAGCACATCCATATGTTTGATGACAATGGTTCGAGGACAGGATTGCCTTTGTTTCTCTGAAAAACAAAACAAAACAAAACAAAAAGAAAAGCAGGCTCAGGATTTACATGAAGTTTTCTTCTTCTAAATGAAGGCATCCCTTGTTCCTGCTCATCATTATATCCAGATTTTCTAAGAATATGGGGGATGCCCCCAATCCCTCTTGTGGCACACTGTATTTTCCAAAAATTGGCTGTCGTCAAATGTATTCCATCCAGTTTGTTCTTACAGTGTGAGATTGACACTCTTCTCTCAAGAAGTGGGATTTCTGTCCCTGTCTCTTGAGCCTAGATAAGCCTTTGTAAATGTCTTAACCAGCAGAAGGCAATAAGAGTCCAGAGGCGGGCTGGGATTGTAGCTCAGCGGTAGAGCGCTTGCCTCGCATGCGTAAGGCCCTGGGTTCGATCCTCAGCACCACATACAAAGCAATAAAATAAAGACATTATATTCATCTACAACTAAAAAATATATATATAAAAAAAAAAAAAAAAAAAGAGTCCAGAGGCTGAGGTGAGAGGATCACAAGTTGGAGGTCAGCTTGGATAACCAAGTAAGACCCTGTCTCAAAATAAAAAGTGAAAAGGGCTTGGGATGTAGCTCACTGAACCCCTGGGTTCAGTCCCTAGTGTATTGGCAGAATGCTTGCCTAGCACTGTGAGGCCCTGGGTCCAATCCTCAGCACCACATACAAATAAATAAATTAAATAAAGGTATTAAAAAAGAAGAAGGAAAGAAGAAAAAAGAAGGCAACAGAAGTGCAGCTGTGTGATTTTACCTAATAAAAAGGGACATAGCTTCCACCTGGCTTTCTCAGGCCAATGTGCCAAGCAAGGCAGTCCAGCCATCCTAAACCCGCCATGCTGGAAACATTAGGCTGAGAGACCATACTGAGATAAAGATGCTCAAGGAGTTCCAACTGCTCTAGCTCTAGCTGTTTGAGTGTTTCCTAGCTAGCCTCCAAAGATGGGTCAGAACAAGCCTTCAGGTTGCTAAGGCATGATTCTAAAATTCCAAATAAAGCTCCAGGTCTTTTTGAAGAAAAGACAAAGGATTTACTCTGGCCTGGGCTAAGGGAGCAGAAAACAGACGGTTCTGCAGCCCAAGACACTGAATGCAGGTGGAGGGGCCAATGTAACAGAAAAAAACACAAAGGAGGGGGGCGGCTGAGGCAGGTACAATCATGAGTCATAAAAAGTGGAAAGTACTAACTAACAGAACATTCTTAGAATTCACACTTCTTGCATCTCCTCAGAATAGCTCCGTAGTTTAAAGACATTGTGGTCCGGGTACAAGTGAGTGGGGGTGTCAACTTTTGTGCATGTGGGCTCTTACAGGAAGGGGGAACCCAACTCCCCGCAGGATCTCTTCTATGTGGGTGGGCTCTCATAGGAAAAGGGGTCAATTCTATACATTCTGAGCAAAATGGAGACAGCTTAACTTAATTTTTCATATCAGCCCATAACAAGGTGACCATAGTCACCATCACTGCATTCCTCAAGTGACACTAAATGGAGTACAGACAAGGCTTCCTCACCGCCCTGTGCAAATTCCTGACCTACAGAATCTCTGAGCATAACAAAGGACTTTTACGCCTCTAAATTTGAGGAGTACACAGGATAGTATGCAGACCTGGGAGTTCTGGGAGTATTCCTTGAAGTGAAGAAAGGGCATCAGATTTCTAGTCACACAGCCCGGTTTTGAATTCAGACCCAACCACCTTTCTAACTGAGTAACCTTAAACAGTTAGTCTCTTTTCAGGGCACTGCTTGCCTCATTTATAAAACGAGAATGATAATAATGGCTGCCTAAACATATACCACAGTTTAAAAATCAAGATGCAGAACTGTGTAGTTAGTTAAGCTACCATTAATGTAAGACACACATACACAAAGACATGCGTACATGCACAACCATGTGCACACTGATACAACTTATACTTGCATAAATATGTGTGGAAGAATACAAATTGGTCACTGTGACTGTCAGTGAAGAAGGGAAAGGTAGAAAAGTGATCAAGGGTAGGAGAGAAACTTAATTATCATTCTTGTATACTTTTATACTTTTGTGTTACTTGATTCTTTTTTTTTTTTTTTAGTACTGTGGATTGAACCCAGGGGCGCTTAACCACTGAACCACATCCCCATCCCTTTTTTATGTTTTATTAGAGACAGGGTCTCTCTGAGTTCTGAGTTGTTTAGTGCCTCACTAAGTTGCTGCAGCTGGCTTTGAACATGCAATCCTCCTGCCTCAGCCTCCCGAGCTGCTGGGATGTATTACTTGACTCTTTACCAAATACTTGTACTAACTATTTTGAAATAATTACAAAACTAAAATACATAAATTCTGGGAAATTATATGGCAGAATATATATGATAAATATTAAAATGTTTAATAAAATAACGATTGAAACTTCATTGTTGGCATAGGAAAAACAAGTGGTAAATACAATAGAATAGAGGGCTCAGAAACAGCCAATCACATTTGGAGAGTGGGCTTTTGAGAGAGGTGGCACTACAGATCATGGGAAAGCATGGACTTTTCAAAAAATGACTGAGTCAATTGTAGATAAATTAAAGAACTAAGTGTGAAAGGAAAAACTGCAATGTTTGTCAACAATGATAAAAAAGAATATTTTCAAGAACTCAGAATATAAAAAAAATTCTTTAGATACAACTGCATAAATCATAAAGGAAAAAATGGTAAATTCGGCTACCTTGTTTGTTTACCAAAAGACGCAAAAGAGCCAGATTGATGGCATTGGTCCATAGTCCCAGTTTATCTGGAACACTGAAGCAAGAGGATGACTTGACCCCAGGAGTTCAAGGCCAGCTTGGGCAGCCTAGCAAGACTTCATCTGAAAAAAAGAAAAAGAAAAAGAAAAAGAAAAAACTTGCAATGGAATTTCCAATACTTCTAAATTTTCCGTACATCACACTATACATAAAAATTGATTTGAGCTGATCATTCAGTTACTTTAGAAAACATTGACAGTAGCAAAATTAACAATTCTAAACCCATTACTTAGCAATTATAGCCCTAGGTATGTTATCCAAAGTAAATAAGTATGCATGTCTACCAATAACACAAGAATGTTCATACCAGTTACATGCATAACCAAAAATTGGAAATAACTCAAATGATCATTAGCCCAGTATTAATAAATTGTACTGTAGTTATAGAATGGAATATTATACAGCAACAAAAAAGTGAACTCAACATCATATATAAGTCTCAAAAACATCATATTGAATGAAAGAAGACAAACACCAAATAGCGTATATTGTATGATTCTAGGTATAAAAGCCCAAGACAGGCTACTAATGTATGGTGACAGAAGTCTCAGAATAGTGATTCTTGTAAATAAACAAGGATTGAGGGTAGTTTGGTTTTGTTATTTTATAGAAGGGCATGAGGGAAGTTCTTGGAGTGACACAAACACTTGATCCAGATGGTAGAGACACATCGTGTTAAAATACATATGATGAAGATGTGACCAATTTCACACGCTGAGCAATTTCCTAGCCCCACTGTGAGAAAAGCTGGAGAATTTTTTCTTTGGGAACTCTCTGGATTGACGAATACCAAACACAGATGAAGGAGAAATGATATATCAAAAATTGGAGGATTTAAGCCAGGTGCACACCTGTAATCCCAGCAATCTGAGAGCCTAAGGCAGGAAGATCACAAATTCAAGGTCAGCCTCAGCAACTTTGTGAGATCCTTAGTAACTTGGTGAGACCCTGTCTCAAATAAAAAAATAAAAAGGGCTGAGGATGTGGCTCAGTCGTAAAGCCCCTCTGGGTTCACTCCCCAGTACCATGAAAAAAAAAAAGGAGGATTAAATAAACCTACACATGCCAAATGCTAGTTCACCCCACCCCAGGTCTGTTCTCCTCACTTGGCTCTCTGAACTGAAAACTTACCCTCCTGTCTCATTGACCAGTTGTATCACTTGCTTGTTCCTAAACCAATGAACAAGCTGGAAATGTGCAGGACGGGGAATTCTAAAACTATTGACCAACTTGAACTCTGGTCCTTATCATCGCACAATTATTGTATATCTATACAATACAAATTTGATGCAATTATCTACTGGACCAATATTAAGCAAATATTATTCCTATAGCCATTATTCTGAGCAATTTCGCCAACTGTCAGAAGTGTATGTGTTAGCTCATGGAGCTGCCACTTCGGGGACCAAGTCCTCCAGCCCCTCCACAGCACTGCATCCCTGTTTAGGACCAAACTCCCAGACTATTTCTGATTTGGTTGAGCCTGAGTAGCAGGTGCACCCTCTGATTTGCAGAGAGAGGCAACATCTGGTCATTTTGCTTCCATGGGAACAGTTGGGCACTATCTCCTTACACTACTCACAGAGAATTTCCCAGCTCAAGGTGCCAGGATCACGGTGTTTAGATACTGAATAACCTTAAAAAAACAATGTTCATTTCAACAAAAAGGCTTGAAATGCCTTTAATCTATCCTGAGCTAAAATTTGCAAACACTTTCCCTGTGATTTAGCTATTCTTGAATTTACCCAATGCCTCTTAACTGGATGGTCTTGTTCTTTTCTAGGCTCCAACAGTGCAAGGCTATAAATCCTCTTATTGTGACTGAACACACAAGGGTACTCCTGATCCCTAGGAGTTCACAATCTCCCACTCACCTGATATTCTCCATATTGTACAAAGGTCTAGTGTATAATTTTAACTCTCTCTTTCCTATATCGCATCCCATAGGTCTGTGGTCTCTGAGTGTAAAACAGAACAATACTTCTATAACAGAATTTCACTGAGTACTACATACATTTTGATATAGGGATCAATTCCTACTGGAAATAATTACAATATTAGTGTACAGTGATTAATTAATATTGCCAAGTGAATTCCCTAATATTGCATAAAATAAAGTTTTTTTTTGGCTGCCCTAAAAGTGAATATTTCTTATTCTTGCAGGCCTCAGCAGCCCAACTTGTTCTGCATATGGTTGCATGTTTAATTAGTGATCCTTCTGTAAGTGTCTGCAATTAACACTGTGATGATTAATAAAATAACTCCTTTAAAGCTCCATTTAGCTAGCAGAACTGCACAATCAGGTATAATTAATTCATCATTAATAAATCATGGCTGATTAACTAATCTGTTTATTACCAACACATTACTGAACAGTTCCCACCTGAGCACAGCTAATTTTTTCATGCTGAACCGAACTGGAAGCTAATAAAAAATTTAAAAAAAAAAAAGCTCCTCTAAAAGTGCACTAAGCAGCAAGTATATCAGTATAGTCAGGGAGATTTTGAGGCAATACACACTTAAAAGTCATTGAGCTACCTAGGAAATTGGGAGTGAAGAAAGAGGTGGTGAAATCTGGAAGCCAGAAAACCCAGTGGTTCTCATGACTTTTTAAAACCCCAAATGCTGGGCCCTATCCAGTTGGTCTGGGATAGGAGCTGTGAATTTGCATTTCTAAATGCTCTTAAGTGGTGCTGATGCTGATGGTGGAGGACCAGGCTTGGAGAACCACAGTTCCACCTTTTCTCACATACCACGGCTGACTCACAATCGCTAATTCTCAAGTTCCTTATAGGCGAATGGATGGATGGACAGATAAATAGCTGTTGTTTTTATTGTAATACTGGGAATTGAACCCAGGGCCACTGAGCTACATCCCCAGCCCTTTTTAATTATTTATTTTTATTTTTATTTACTTTTTGGTACCAAGGATTGAACCCATGGGTGCTTAACCACTGAGCTACATCCCAGCCCTTTTTATTTTTTATTTTGAGACAGGGTCTCACTCCGTTACTTAGAGTTGTGCTAAATTGCTGAGGCTGTTATTGAACTTGAGATCCTCCTGCCTCAACCTCCTGAGCCTCTGGGGTTACAGGCATGTGCCACCATGCCTGGCCCCTTTCCTTATTCTTGAGACAGGATCTCACTAATTTGCAGAGGCTAGCTTCCAACTGGTTATCCTCCTGCCTCTGCCCTGAGTCACTGGGATTACAGGCATGCACCACTGTGCCTGATTCCTTTTACAGGTTTTAATAGTTTTAAAAAATTGATCAATTTCAGTATCATTTATCTGTCTTTGTATTTACATGTTGTCTAGTCAGTTGGATTATTAATTTAAGAATTACTGATTTTTAGAATTTCTCTTTCTGCCCCAACGAATTTAAAAGTTTTTACTTTCTAGATGTGGAAAATCTAGAGAAAACCCACACATATCCTGAGCATTTACTTCTGAATCTATTCTACCCTGGTCTTTCTAAACCCTCTCCTATAGCACTCCCTTAACTATGCCACAGCACTTGATATCTGTGCTGTATGCAGGCCCTAATCACAGACCAGCAAAAGTGCTCATTATCTTTTCACAAAAGGATTAGCCTGGTCTCCCTGGTTAGAAAGAGTCCCTTGAGAGTTCTGTAAGCTCCCTCTCTACTCTCCTTCCCAGCCTGTCCCTCAGCTCTCTTCCGGACTAACTTCCAGCAGGTGCCTTATAACAGGAGACAGCAAATCTTATGTTGTTTTTTTACGACCACATAAGACTGCTTAGTAGCACCTTAGACCCAAGGGCTATGAATTCAGATCTCAGCTGAGCACCTAACTTTCAGGACTCAGGGAATGATAGCAAGTGGGATCCCCACTCTAGAAAGAGGAAAACAGTCCACTCTTTGAAAATTAAACCACAAAACAATGTAAGTCAAAGAAGAGAAAATCAAGGTTAACCTAAAGCAAGGGTTCTCAACAGGGTGATGGATTTTTGCCCTCACCCAAGAAAGGGAGATCATTTGGCAATGTCTAGCAACATTAAAGAAACCTGATGGCTTGACTATAATCTGATCTAAGTGGGAAGACAGGGCTGAACAGCATGAGGCCCTGGGAAAGCTTGCTCAGGGATATAAGCTTTGACAGGACCCAGGCAGGCTGGGTCTGAGAGAGGCTGGGCCATGGAAAGGAGCTGTGTTGTGAGGCGGGTTACACACAGCAGACTCACATCTCAGACTAAAGTCAGCATATCTTACAAAAATGCTGTTTAAAAAAAAAAATGTGTAAGGCAAGCAGGGAAGTAGGAACAGCAACCAGATATTCAATAATATTAAGTAATTATCATTTTTTGGATGTTGTATTAGTTTTAAATTGCTCTATATCAGTATTATCACAAAAGTAATAACTGAAAACAATACATATTTACTAGTCTACAGTTTCTGTGGGTCAGGAATCCAAGCATGACTGGGTCTTCTGGAAGCTGAAATTAAGGTGCTGTCTAGGGCTGGGGCCTCAGTCCTATGAATGCTTAACTGGGGAAAGATGAACTCAGGTTATCAGCAGAGTTCAGTTCCTTGCATTTGCAGGATCGAGGGCCTCATTTTCTTGAGGGCAATTGGCTAGAGGCTGTCTTTGCCTTCTAGAGGTCACCCTCATTTCCTTTTGGGTTCCCCACTGTGGTACCTTGCTTCCACAAAGCTTGCAAAAGAAGCCAGGCGCGGTGGCGCAAGCCTGTAATCCCAGCACTTAGGGAGGCTGAGACAGGAGAATCGCGAGTTCAAAGCCGGCCTCAGCAACAGCGAGGTGCTAAGCAACTCAGTGAGACCCTGTCTCTACATAAAACACAAAATAGGGCTGGGGATGTGGCTCAGTGGTCGAGTACTCCTGAGTTCAATCTTCAGTACCAAAAAAGAAAAAAGAAAAGCTTGCAAAGGAGAAAAAGACTCCTCCTACAGGATTGTAGTACCCTCTTTTGTAACAACAATCATGTAAGGGACATATGTAATCACACACATGCCATCATCTTTGTCATACTTTTTAGTCAGAAGAAAGTCACACTCAAGGGGAGGTGATTGCACAAGGGCATGAACACTAGGGAGCAGGAATCATGGGACCACCTTAAGAATCTACCTATCACTGGGCACCATATCACAAGCCTGTAATCCCAGTGATTTGGGAGGCTGAGGCAGGATTGCAAATTCAAAGCCAGCCTCAGCAATTTAGAGAGGCCCTAAGCAACTTAGGGAGATGTTGGCTCAAAATAAAAAATAAAAAGGGCTGGGGATGTGGCTCAGGGAGCATCCCTAGGTTCAATCCCCAATACCATGAACAACAACAACAAACAAACAAAAAGAATCTGCTTACCACAGATGTGTTTTTTTATTAAGGTTAGTGTTTTCTTTTTTTTGGTACCGGGGATTGAACTCAGGGGTACTCTACCACTGAGCCACATCCCCAGCCCTATTTTGTGTTTTATTTAGAGATAGGGTCTCACTGAGTTGCTTAGCGCCTCGCTGTTGCTGAGGCTGGCTTGAACTTGCGATTCTCCTGTTTCAGCCTCCCAAAGTGCTGGGATTACAGGCATGCGCCACCACACCCAGCTTCTTCTTCTTTTTTTTAAGAGTACTTTTGTTTACTTATAGTTTGGTATTAGAGATCAAAACCAGGGCTATGTGTGCTAAGCATATGTTATACCACTAAGCTATATCCCAAGCCCACTAGTACTTTTATTTTAAAGATAAGTACTGACATATTTGCTAATAAGAATATATAATGTCTATCTGGAATTTGCTTCAAAATAATCCAGGAATGAGGGGAAATGGGGGAAGGTATAGATAATTGGTCATACATTAAAAACCTTTGAACCAGGTTCAGAGTATAGCTCAGTGATAGAGCATGTGTTGTATTAGCATATTCAAGGCCCTGGGTTCAATACCCAACACCAAAAACTTGAGGAAAAAAAAAAAAAACCTGTTATACCTGGGTGAAAGTTTTATGGGACTCATTACAATATTTTCTAATTTTAAATGTTTTGAAATTTTCTTAATAAAATTAATATGTGTTAGCTTTAGTCACTTACACCTATAATTCCAACTTACTCACAAAGTTGAGGCAGGAGGATAGCAAGTTTGAGGCCAATCTGGGCAATTTACCAAGTCCTTGTCTCAAAAGAAAAAATAAAAAGGGATGAGGATATAGTCCAGTGGTAGAGCAGACCTGGGTCCAATCCCCAGTACCACAAAAGAATTTTAAAATTTTAAATAATAAAAAGGTCTGGGGATGTAGCTCAGAGGTAGCTTGCCATGTGTAAGCCCCTGGGTTCAATGTCCGGTATCGCATAATTAATTAATTAATTAATTAAAATGTTAAAATCTCGGTTTCTATGAGTGCGGAATAGGGAGCAGCTTGATTCTACAAGTTCAAAGCCAGACTGGGCAACATAATGAGACCCCACCTCAAAAGAAAATGAAAGAGGGGCTGGGATTGTAGCTCAGTGGTAGAGCGCTTGCCTCGCATGTGTGAGGCCCTGGGTTCGATCCTCAGCACCACGTACAAAGCAATAAAATAAAGACATTGTGTCCATCTACAACTAAAAAAATATTAAAAAAAAAAAATGAAAGAGAAAAAAATAACGAAAAGATAAAGACAGCAGGTTACCTCATAATTCTGTGAGTTAAAACAGCAACATAAGCCAAGAATGCCTGTAATCCAAGCTACTCAGTAGGCTGAGGCAGGAAGATCACAAGTTCAAGGCTAGCCTGTGCAATTTAGTGACAACTGTTTCAAAATTTAAAACAATAGTAAGAAGGTATGCTGATATAGCTCAGTGATAAGAGTGTTTCCCTAGAACGTCTCTGGGTTCAACCCCCAGTATCAGAAAAAAAAAAATTGTTAATCTAGTTTCTGTGGTTCAGGAATCTGGAGCAGCTTATCTGAGTGCCTTTCGCTCAGGTCAAGCTATGGTCACAAAACTATGGTCAAGACATCAACAGGGCTGCATCATTTGAGGATCTGCTTCCAAGCTCATTAATATGGCTGTTGGTTAGAGACCTCAGTAGCTTGCTACATGGGCCTCTTTCCAAGCTGTGTATGATGAGATAGCATGATGGCTTCCCACGAGAGAAGTGATCCAAGAGAGACAGGCAGAAACCAACCAGAACAGAAGGTTCTGTCTTTTACAACCTAATCTCGCAAGTGATGTACCATCAGCCTCAGAGACTGACCCTGGTGTGGTGAGGGAGGGGAGTGCATACAGGTCTTAAAAGCAGAAGATGGGGATCACTGGGAGCTACTCTGAAGACAGGCTATCATTGTGTATAAGACGAAAATTGAGTGTTGCCAAAAAAGTCCTTGAAAATCCCATTAAAAATTCTATAAAGTATGGTAGGCAGATACAACAATTTATAAGCCTTGCTAGTTTTTTCTACAGAGCTTGAACACATCATTGTTTTGTTGAGTGCTAGATGAAGTTGTTGGTTTGAACTAGGGCCAATAGTAGTTCTAAAAAGAAATGTATCTAACAACTAAAATCATATTTGACCCCAACCTGAGCACATGTGGTCCAGTTCAAGTAAATTACATGAGCTGTGATAAGATTTTAATGTACTGGTAAAGTACTTTATCATGTCTTGATGACATTTGCCATGTGAAGTCCATTTAGCTGATTCTCCTTGGTTTGGCTCCATAGTCACCAAGCAGCTTTCCAATTACAATGCAACTTTCCAGACAGGTAAATGTGAAGAAAATGCTCTAATCTAAAGTATTCAATTGTTCTATGATGATAGCACCTTGATACTAAACTTTTCATTTTCTAGAACCACAAGTCAAATAAATTTCTATTCTTTCTAAACTACCCAGTCTGTGGTATTCTGTTATAGCAGCAGAAAATGAGCTAGTATACATAGCTACATTTCTTATTTGTAAAATAACAAATTGGTATTTTGACTTCACCTATCATTCTCTATGCGCTAAGTTAATATGAGTTTGCCTCTGAGAGATGGCTTAATTCTTGGTGTGTTTGCATAATAGGCTCCTGAACCTGCACCCCTAAGACTCTGGACTGTGGTGAATTTACCCAACTAATGCCACCCTAGGGAGAACTAAGCCATCTAAGTTGTCTGAAAACCTTCCTGGGTGTGGCAGCTCTGTGTTGTACATAGAACATACCCACGTACTCTCCACATTTCTCAGCTCCCTTGCTATTAGATGGGCCTATGTGACCAGTTCTGACCAACGGTTGGTGAACATAACTGACACCTATCACTTCTACAGAGCACAGTGAGATTCCATACTCTCTCCTTCTGATGCAGCAAACAGGAGACCAGATGGCAAAAGGAAAAATCTTCCTGGGGCCCTGCATGATCATAAGAGCAAAACCCCTCCTGACCCCATAGTAGATAAGTGAGAAGAAATAAATGTTTGCTTTTTTTTTTTTTTTTGCACCGGGGATTGAACTCAGGGGCACTCGACCACTGAGCCACATCCCCAGCCCTATTTTGTGTTTTATGTAGAGACAGCCTCGCTGTTGCTGAGGCTGGCTTTGAACTCGCGATTCTCCTGTCTCAGCCTCCCAAAGTACTGGGATTACAGGCGTGCCCCACTGCACCGGCTTAAATGTTTGCTATTTTTAGCTGATTTTTTCCATGTTTTTTATCGGTGCATTATAATGATACATAATTCATTGTTTGTAGCCACTGTGATTTTGTAGATATTTCATATTTTGGCATAGCCTGACCTACTTCAATATAGCAGAGGATGCCAACTTTGCTGGTAGCACTTTTTCAACCAGTAGCTAGGACATATTTCTAAGGATCTCCCTCCACGTTCCCCTATGTCCCTTCTTGGGAAGATCAGGTAGGTTAAGGTGGAAAGAAGTGGAAGAGGCAAGAAAAAACCTGGCTGGAACTAGTGTTCAAAGGACTCTCAAACCTGCTCAGACAAGCAGAAAACTCATTGCACACATATGCTAATCCTACAGTCTCTGTATTCTTGCAGTTCTGGAGATTGATCCCAGGGGGCGCTCTACCACTGAGCTATATCCCCAGCCTTCTAGTTTTGTTTGTTTGTTTTTTAAATTGGTTCTTCTTAGTTATACATGACAATGGAATCCATTTTGACAAAATTATACAAGCGTGGAATAGATCTTATTCTAATTCGGACCCCATATTCTTGTGGGTGGGCACAATGGTGGGATTCTCTTAGGTATTTTTTATTTTGAGGCAGGGTCTCACTGAATTGTGGAGGCTGCCCTGAAACATGAGACTCTCTTGCCTCAGTCACCTGAGTAGCTGGGATTACAGGCGCGTGCCACCACACCCGGCTTCCTTTCCACTTGTCTATTCTTTCAGGTATGCCCATCCTCCCTCAACCCTTGCTTCCCTGGCTGCTGCTATCCTACGTGCACGCGGTTACTCTGTCAACCTTCAGAGGCTCAGTAAATACAGTAAACACGATCAGTTGTTCTGACTATTCCGATTCAACTGTTCATTGCTAATGGATAATTTCAAAAAAATCACTTCCCAAAATGAATATATTATGGTTTGAAAATATATACAGATGCAGAGTCTTGTGCTACCAATAGCAATTTTCATGCAAAAAACAATTCAAAGGGGTTGGGAATGTTGCTCAGTGGTAGAGAAGCTGCCTGGCATGGGTGAGACCCAGGGTTCCATCTCCAGCACCGCCCTCCCCCCAAAAAAAGGTCAGAGTCCTCTCAGCAACTGTTTCCCCCTCAAGAAAAATCTATTAAGAAAGTAGCATACATTTGAGAGAGCAAGTTCAGGCCCTTTTAACTATGAATTTATATGAAATTATTCATATAGTTCAGTCCCAGATTAGAAAAACCGCACGCTTCATGAAAACCCTGCAGTGATTCTTGCCCTTGGTATCATGATCCCTAACTAGGCATGACAAGTTGTGAGGTACCTGAAAGGCCAGGGGTCACTCATTAAATTGAGACATGAAAGCCAGTAAAGTATTTACTTTATTGCCAATCAGAGGAGACACAAGATTACTACAATAATAAATTCACTCTGTTATGCAATTAAGGTGAGAATCTAGGGACACTACAGGAATTTCTAACTGATTAGCCTGTGGTTTTTGAAAAGGCTAAGAATTGGCATCCGTGTTAAACACTCCAAACAACCCGAAAAAGTCAACTATAGGTGTTCAATATTATAGATTTAACCAAATATGAAGTTATATTAGAACATTTTATTAAGGTAAGAGAAGAATCCCTTTTAAGTGATCACTCTAAGGCCACATATCAAAAAAGATTAGCCAGGCACGGTGTCACACACCTGTAATCCTAGCCACTTAGGAGGCTGAGGCAGGAAAATCACAAGTTTGAGGCTAGCCTTGGCAATTTAGTGAGATTCTGCCTCAAAGTAAAAATTAAAAAGGGCTGGGGATGTAGACTTAGTATAGAACCCAAATGAGTTCAATCCCAGAAAAAAAGTACCAGAAAAAAAAAAAAAAGATTAAAAGTTTACATTACTTTCAGTGTGTGGTTTTACAATGACAGGAAGTAGCCTAATACACATTTTTCTGTTTTAATTTTTTGGGTTATGTCCCAATTTTTAGTTATTGTACATGAGGGCAGCAATGAAGGAAATAACCATTCTTAACCCCCCCACACACATGAGCTTATTTTTCGCTTTGCTATCTTCACAGCCCATGCTTGTCCATATAAATTCAAATTCTCCATAGTCTCAGAATAACATTGAGAACATTGTATGACCTACTGTACTTTTTTTAGTATTATATCATGAAATAGTTTTCCAACTTCCACATAGTTATTGAGCCTTTTAAATGGCTGCAAAATATTCTATCAGGTACTCACACCTAAGTTTAAATGGTTTAATTTCACTTCTACTAAATGTATTTCTCATTCTTTGATTTATAGCCATAATCAAAATAAGTTGCATTATTTTTTGCTACTCATTATTTACATTTCAAAGAACTCAGCCCAAACTCCATAAGTTAATTAGTCTGGAAGCATTATTAAATCTCCATCAACATGTCTTCCTCTTCCGAACATGAGGATTAAGTAGACTACCATGCTTGTTTGCTAAAGGCAATCCCTCTATTTCCATGGAGAAAACACTTTGTCTATATAGACAGCAGCATCACAGCACAACCGTCTCTAGGCTGTCAGCGTGCCCTCTAGGACAATGGCAGCACCGCCCTTAATATCAACTCGTCCATTGGGTTGTAGCGAAATGTGCAGTTCTCCTCCTCGGGAGGAACACTGAAATGCTGGGGAAAAACAAGAACAACATAAAAGGAATCACAAATTATGAACACTTTCACACTTTGTAATTAATAGAAGATAATAAAAGACCTCTTCTTATAAACCCTGGAGTCACAAGGCTTGGTGGCACATGCATGTAATCCCAGTGACTCGGGAGGCTGAGACAGGAGGATCATGAGTTCAAAGCCAGCCTCAGCAACTTAGCAAGGCTCTAAGCAACTCAGTGAGGTCCTGTCTCTAAATCAAATAGAAAAAGGGTTGGGGATATTGCTCAGTGGTTAAGTGCCCCTGGGTTCAATCCCTGGTACCAAAAATATATATAAAAAAATAAAAATTTATATATAAAATAATAAACCCCAGAGTCCTCCCAGGTCAGTTTAAATTATAAATTCCTTCATCTAGAGGCTGGGGTTGTGGCTTAGTGGTAGAGCACTTGCCTAACACATGTGAGGCACTGGGTTCAGTTCTCAGCACGATATAAAAATAAATAAATAGAATAAAGGTATTGTGTCCATCTATAATTAAAGAAATAAAAAAAAAATTCCTTTCATCTATTCATGGTAGCATCCACCTCCACTCCCTTCTGAAGATTGAGAGGGCCACAGATGTAATTTGATCTACAAAACATACAACCCCTGCTCTTCCCTTCCAGGCCTTTTCCTGCACCACTTCCTCCAGTACTTACTGTGATACCCCAGCCAACACTTGGCTTCCTCTAGGTGTAAGCAAGGATGTGTGAAAATATAGAGCCATCAGTCAGCAGTTTAAGAAGACAAAGAAGGATGGTCTTGGCCCCCCTGAGAAGACCCCATCTTTTCAGCTCTAAAGAGGACAACATATTCAAGCAACCACATGTGCCTGGCAGACAAAAGAGGCCTGGCCTTCGCCTTTCAGGGGCTTTTTTTCTTTTACGAAGGAAAGAGAAGAGCTACCCTGCTATCACAGAGGCCTAATCCTCCCACTAAGTCAGACCTGCATAGTTTGGGGTTAGAGTTCTACTTTGATGATCAGAACAATGCAGCTTCCATTGGCTATGGCACTCAGCGATATATCATCACCAGGGGACTTGGTTCAAGAGCAATTTCATTCAATCCCGTGACTAACAATAACGTATAAGTAGCCGAGCGTGGTGGCGCACGCCTGTAATCCCAGCCCTTTAGGAGGCTGAGACAGGAGAATCACAAGTTCAAAGCCAGCCTCAGCAACAACGAGGCGCTAAGCAACTCAGTGAGACCCTGTCTCTACATAAAACACAAAATAGGGCTGGGGATGTGGTTCTGAGTTCAATTCCCGGTACCAAAATAAATAAATAAATAAAATAACATAAGTTAACCTTGGTCATCATCCAGTCTCAATCTATCACATTATAAATAACCTCTCTGAGCCAAAGTTATACAGCAAGTTAATTCTATTCAACAAACACTTATGGGGCACTTACTGTATCAAGAGTGTTTGTGTATTGGGGGAAGCAGAGGTGAAGGATGTTTGGGGTGGTGGATACCTAAGAATATTTATGGGATATTTCACAAGGGAAATCCATAACATTTTATTACATTTTCAAGGGGACAGTGCATATGTGAAGGAACACTAGCTTAAAGCTAGACAGATAGAAATGAAATTAGAAAGAGCTGTCCTACCACGCATTTCTTGTTTCCCCAGCTGCTGGGACCAGTAGCTGCCGAGAACAGTGTGTGCGGACCCTGAAAAGAAATGAAATATTATAAGACAATCCCAAAGGAAATGGGTAACTTTGCAGTAAATTTATAAGTACTTATAATTAATTGTAGAGTGAATAAAACTTAGGTCATCTCATCTTTTTTTGTTTTTGGTACCAGGGATTGAACTCAGGGGCACTCGACCACTGAGCCACATCCCCAGCCCTACTTTGTGTTTTATGTAGAGACAGGGTCTCACTGAGTTGCTTAGCGCCTCGCCATTGCTGAGGCTGGCTTTGAACTCGCGATTCTCCTGTCTCAGCCTCCCAAAGTGCTGGGATTACAGGTGTGCACCATCGTGCCCGGATGTCATCTAATCCACAGCAGAATGTGGAATTGTGAATGAAGATAGAATGGAAGATATAGAATTTACAAATAAGCCCCTCCAAATCATGTATCAAATCTGCCTTACTGTTTCTGAAGGCTGAATTAGACTGCAGGTTTTATTTATTATTTTTTTTATATTATTTTTGATTTATTTATTTTTTTGGGGTACCAGGGATTGAACTCAGAGGCACTTAACCATTGAGCCACATTCCCCAGCCCTTTTTATTTTAATTTTTTAATTTTGAGACAAGGTCTTGCTAAGTTGTTTAAGGCCTTGCTAAGTTGCAGAGGCTGGTCTTAAACTTGCAATCCTCCTGTCTTAGCTTCCTAAGTTACTGGGGTTACAGGTATGTGCCACTGCTCCTGGTTGCTGATTTTAATTCTAACCTTATCTATCAGTTCACTGTCTGCTCTTCATAGGAAAACCAGGCCTTCACATAAATCTTTCTACATCTTTCCTGGAAAGTATCTCCTTCCTCCTAGAGTACATATACAAGGAAAGTGGGGAGTTCTGACTAAAAAAACCAATATTTTCTCCAAGCCAATATTCTTGGGCTTTGGAGGTCAAAATAATTTTCTTTATAGTCAATTTTTTTTTCATATATTTTTTCAAAAGATCAAAGGTTAGATATAAAAGTGAAGAAATAAAATGTAAAGCCACAACTAACAGAAAAGTCTTTGAGGGAGAAAAGGAAAAGAAGGAAATGTTTCCTTTTTCAGGAAAATTTACTGTTAAGGGATATCTAAGTAGGGAGACCAATGGTCCTGGTTTGCCAAGACTAACCTGGTTTTAACACTGAAAGTTCCACATTCCAACAACCCTTCAGTTCCCAAGAAAACCCCCAAACTTGGTCATCATAGTCTGAAAACCTTCACACTCTAGAAAAAACATTATAAGGGAAGGATGGGGACACATGCTCTTTGTGCCAATTAAAATCTTTGGAAAGCAGTTGTGCAGGTGGAAATCTCAGAAATTCTCTTCCATACGCAGAGATTAAGTTGGGCTATTTGGATGTTTTGGGGCATTTTCCTGAGTCTTCAAAAGTGCTTGTTTGCTGAGCTTTGAATTTCACATGTTTTGTCCCTCAGAGACAAAACAAAGTCAAGGTCCTCAAACATCCTGGTAGCCACCATCTGACCAGAATAAGAGCCTCAAAGTCTCTCTCCATCCAGCCTCCTCCAGCCTCATCCCACCTAGAAACCTCCTCCATCAAGCATTCCCACCCTTGCTGCTCAGCCCACTGTTCTTAAAGAGGATGAGAACAGGACACAGCCTGGCATGGTGGCATACTTCTGTAATCCCAGCAACTCAAGAGGATTGAAAATTTGAGGCCAACATGAGCAACTTATTGAGGCCCTTTGTAATTTAATGAGACCCCATCTCAAAATTTAAAAAAGAAATGAAAAGGGCTAGATAAGTAGCTCAGTGAGAAAGTGCCCCTGGGTTCAATCTCCAGTAGAAAGAAGGAAGGAAGAAAGGAAGGGAGGAAAGGAGGGAGGGAGGAAGGAAGGAAGGAGGCTGACACTGACATTCCTGCCCATCTTTTTTTTTAAATATTTTTTTACTTGTCAATGGACTTTGTTTATTTGCAGAGCTGAGAATTGAACCCAGTGCCTCACACATGCTAGGCAAGTGCTCTACCACTGAGCCACAACCCCAGCCTCCTACCCATCTTTGATTTCATCCCTCTGCTTCAGGCTGGTGGAAGATATGTAAGTATTGGCTCAGGGATCCAGTTTCTTTGTTATGAAAACAGCTAGTGGTTGTTGCACACTGATGGTGTGCTGGGCACTGTACTAAGCACTGAACAGGCATTTTGTTTACATAATCCTGTGAGGTATTATCCATATTTTATAGAGGAGGAAACTGAGATTTTTAAAATCTTGTCACTTGCCCAAGGTCAAGAACTGGAAAGCTAGCCATGCAAACCCAGGCTGTCTGACACCACAGTTTGACCCTGCTCTAATGCCTCCTTTATAGTGTATTTGTTACATGAGACTTCAGTGAGAGGATGAAGGGCAAGGAGAGAGAGAGAAAGAAACAAAAGCAGCTCAGAACCCAAGTAACCTGAAAGGTGACCTGAAGGACGCTTAAATAGCTACATGTTAGTTATCCTCCTGTTTCGTGTTTAACCCTCCCCTGGACTTAAGGAAAAAGTACCTGTTACAGGATCTTCAGCCACACCAACCCACGGTGCAAAATATCTGGAGTAGAAGTCAAACGTTTGCGTCTGCCCTCCAGTCTCTCCTTTGAGGGTGAGAATGAGTCCTTTCACCTTCCCTGTGTTTTCAACTTGTGTCAAATTCCCTGTGTTCACTTTCAGAGTCTCCAGAAATGACCTTGTTCATAAACAGGATGGATTAGGAAAAACCCATTTCACAGACCACCCACTGCACAGAATGTGTAATAGGCCCCAGGGCAGCTAGCCCACACAGCTCAGCAGGAGGGGATGCAAGAGCCAGTGGTAATACCCTCCTAGAAAGAACCTGGTTGCACGAGTTGTGGTTTGGCAGGACCCAGCACAGACAAACCCAGCCAGCACTAGAAATGCAGGTGCTCAGCCCTCCTCATGGCGCTGACATAGTTAACAATCACATTTACCTGTCATAAGAATCACTGAGCCGGACAAGGAGTTTTCGGGTATCTGGAGAATAGCGGATGTCCTGGACAAGTGTGTTGCCTATGGCCATCTGTGGACAGGGACCAAAAACTCCTCAGGAGCACAATCTGCAGTCAAGTTCTTGATCCCCCCAATGGAAAATGACCTCTCATTGAGCATCTGTTTTGAGCTAGCCACCCCTATGTTCTTCAGCCTCCAAATCCATTAACTCAGTTTGGGGGCTCCAAGATGTCCAGTTTCCTAGCTACCCAAAGGGTCTCTCAGGAGCCACTTAGCTTAGCCTCTGCCAGCCTCAAAATAGTCATGGCCCATGAGTGGTTACCACAAACTTCTTTCAATGGGTATTCTCCCCACAGAGGAGACTCAGAGAGCCCAGGGTCCCTCTCTCACACATACACATCCTGACCCAGATCTGAGTGGCCCTGGAGTCAAAGCTCTGAATCTCAACTCTTAACTGAATGGGGCTTCATTCTCACCTCTTGGAATTATTGTGACACATAAAATAACACATGTAGAGTAGCTTTAGCAGCAACTAGAATATTCCGCATGTTAGGACTCAGCTGGCAGTTCGACCGGAAGTGGAGACCAGGGAGCTTGTCCTGTGCTGCTCTGCCCAGCAGGCATACCACTTTCCCTTAGGTTGTGTGGTACAGATCGATAAAGTAACACTTTCTCAAGACACCTGAGTTCGCTCTACCTACAACTACACTTACCTTTGCTTAAACCCAAGAGCAAATGTTTGTTTGGAAATGGCTTGGTGCTGAGGGAGACTGTGAGGTCTCCTCTCCCAAAGTCATCCTTTGGGACCACTCCAACCTCCAAGTGAAGCAGATGATTACATAACTATCATATGGCCATCCTTAGGTGGCTTTGGTTTCTCTAAGGATTGAGGTGCTCGAGTTCCCACGGCCAAGACTCCCTCTGCCTTGGGTGGTACTTGGGCTTTCTACCTTGATGGCACAAAGTAGAAACTCTGGGCTGACCAATGGCCCTTCCCAAAGAAATGGGAACTCCGACAGCCAGATCCCATCTGCTCTCTACCCTCAGTCTAATTGCCCTCTCTGCCTGGATTCACATGTTTATTTGAAAGTTTATTTCTCAGCTGGGAATCTGAAGGTCAGTGTCTAGGGAGGAACACAAAATAACAATACTCATGATAAATGGACCTTTATTATCCCATTTTACAAATGCTGACTCTGAGGCTTAGAGAGATCATGTTAAGTTTTTTCTTTTTCTTTTTTTTTTTTTTTTTTTTCAGTATTAGAGATTGAACTCAGGGGCACTCAACCACTAAGCCATATCCCCAGCCCTATTGTGTGTTTTATTTAGAGACAGGGTCTCACTGAGTGGCTTAGCGCCTTGCTGTTGCTGAGGCTGGCTTTGAACTTGTGATTCTCCTGTCTCAGCCTCCCTAAGTGCTGGGATTACAGGCTTGCACCACCGTGCCTGGCTATGCTAAGTTCTTTCTTTTATGAACAAGGTCTACCATGATGAATATTTTCCATGTCCTCACCAATGTGAATAAAGCAGTTAATTTATAAATTTGGCTTATCTCCTGAAACTCAAGCCATGGGTGAGACTGGGTATGAAATTAGAATCCATGATGCTCACTTATACTCTTTCAAAACTTAGATGAAACAAAATATTAAAGATATTATAAATGCTGTAGTTGAAAATTCAGTGAGAAATACCCTAATGGTACCACAGTAAACCATTTAACAGAATAATTTTTTTTCCTATGACAGCCCTTGCCCTGGGCCCTTCCTTCCCAACACACTAACCACCTGGTCATCTGGGACTGCTCTGGCCCTCCAGAACTACTGTGGGATAATTATAGTGCCAACCTCACAGGATAATATTCAGAGTTATATAAGATAATGAAAATGAAACACTTAGCACATGGTATTGCACAGAGGAGACTCTCAAAACCACTATTATTATATTGTTGTTGTTGTTGTTGTTGTTAGACACATGCTCACATAAGACCCGTGAGGGGGCCAGGCTGTCTTGTCCTCTCTGGAATACCCACATTGTCCTGGTCTCCACCAAAGCACACCCTCCCACCTCAGTCTTTCTTCCACAGATATTGGAGACACTGACAATGGCCAGGTAGCTTCCATTCTTTCCCTCTGTAAGGATTTCTTAGAATGACTATTCTGTCAAAAATCCCCAACTCTCATATCTGAATTTGTATGGCCAAGTCTCAGGCCTATTTCTCTCCTTCTAGTTAGAAATGGATAGAAATTCAACATCCTCTCTTTGTCTAAAGGATTGTCTTCTCCCAGGGACTGACATCTCCTGGAGAGGTCCTACGCTCCTTCTTGCACCTCCTTCAGGTCTTTCTCAGTCTGCCCTACAAGTCTTTCTCCCACCCTGGATGGTAATGCTGATTTTTTCTTCTTCTTCTTCAGCACTGGGGATGAAACCCAGGGCTTTGCACATGCTGGGCAAGTGCTCTAAGTGCTCCACCACTGAGCTATGGCCCCAGCCCTAACACTGACAAAAGTAAAATAAATAAGTGGTCAACTTTCTCATCAAACAGATTGAATATTAAAATTCAAACCTGAAATAGCCATGCACCATTCAGCTGAGATTCCATTAGAACATTTATACTGGTAGAGGACTATCTTTCAGGATCAAATCATACCAAATCTTTGTGTCCAAACAATGACAAATGACTGAATCACACAGGTTCAGATTTGATTCTTTTCACCAACCTTTATCAGGTCCTCTACTTCATGGAAGTTCTAGAAGGGGGAAAAAAAGATAAAATCATTGTAAAATAGGCAAGTTGTTGGTTATATACATTTTTTTGTCAATAATTAGAGCTGACCTGGGGGTAGGTTGGATAAAAAGGAAAATCCAGGATGATACCATCCTCTTCTCTTCTGGCCCTTAGTTCCCCACTCAGAGTGACAAAGGTTAGCACGTTATTTGTGTTTTCTGGCCAAAAAAAAAAAAAAAGAATCAAGAAACAGGAAAATAAACTATGTTATATGTTTGTATGTCTATTTCAATCACCATAAGATTTTCTAAGTTGCTGAGGCTGGCTTTGAATTTACAATCCTCCTGTCTCAGCCTCCTGAGCTGCTAGGATTACAGGCCTGTGCCACCATGCACGGCATGTCTTAAGATTTTCTAGCAGTACTGCCCTTTCCTGTGATGGAGGCTCAGGTCTGGGTTGCTGGGGTCTAAAGTGGAGAAAACCCTCACTGGTTCCTAACTTGAGAGCAAGGCACACAGCTAATGGAACATGTCATCACACTGCAAGGCTTTGTAACTTGCCTCCTATCTGCTTACTAACTGTGCTCTTGAGCAAATTAGTTAACTTCCTTAAGCCTCAGTTTTCTCATCTATAAAATGGGGTTAGGGCTAGGGATGTAGTTCAGTGGCAGAGCACTTGGCTAGTGTGCACTAGGCCCTGGGTTTGATCCCTAGCATGGGGAAAAATGGGGTAATACGTAAACATATCTGATAGGGCTGCTACAATGTCGTTCATTCGTTCGTTTGTTCCTTCCTTCCTTCCTTCCCTCTCTCTCTTCCTCCCTCCCTCCTTTCCTCCTTGCTTCCTTCCTCCCTTCCTTTTTGGTATTGAGGACTGAACTCAGGGGTACTCAGGGTCCCCAGCCCTTTTTATTTTTTATTTTGAGACAGTGTCTCGCTAAGTTGCTGAGGCTGGTCTTGAACTTGTGATCCTCCTACCTCAGCATCTTGAGTCACTGGGATAATGTTTTCTAATGCAGATTTTAAAATATCCATCAACAATAACCGTAGAATCATAAACTTGATTAGTTTAAGATATTCTTTTTTGTTGTTTTTTTTCAATGTTGAAAATAACAGATTTATTCTCTTATTGTTCTGAAGGCAGAAATCTAAAATCAAAGTGTCAGTAGAACCATGTGACCTCCAAAGGCTACAGGGAAGAATCCTTTGCACTTCCCATTGTCTAGTAAATCCAGTTATTCCTTAACTTGTTTGGGGGTTTTGTTTTTGTTTGTTCTTTTAGTTATACATTAACAGTAGAATCCATGTTGACATAATTATACATGCATGGAATATATCTTATTCTAATTCAGACCCCAGTACCTATCCTTCCTCTTCCCTTTCCCTATCCCCTGATCCCTTCCCTCTACTGATCTTTTTGCCATTAGCCTATAGTTATTTTTCTAAATTAATTTCTGTGGATGTACACAGTGGTGAGATTCACTGGTCACATATTCATATGTGAACATAGGAAAGTTACGTCAGATTCTTTCTACTGTCTTTCCTTTGCCTGTCTCCTCTCCCTTCCCTTCATTCTCCTTTGTGTAATCCAAAGAACTACTATTCTCTGCTCCCCCTTATTGTGGGTTATTGTATAAGATATTCTAAGGGGATAACAAAACATGTAAGTTGTGAACAATGGTCTTATGTGAAAACAAATCAAGTTTACCCTAAGTAAACCTAACTATACATAAAAATTCAACTTTAAAGAATGTACCACAATTCAAAGCCAGTCTCAGCAAGGCCCTAAGCAACTCAGTGAGACTCTGTCTCTAAATAAAATATGAAAAAGGGCTGGGGATGTGGCTCAGTGGTTGAGTGTCCCAGGGTTGCATTCCTGGTACCAAAAAACAAAACAAAACAAATGTACCAGGTTGGTGCTGTAGCTCAGTGGCAGAGTGCTTGCCTAGCACATGTGAGGCACTGGGTTTGAACCTCAGAACCACATTTTAAAAAAAAAAGTAAAATAAAGGTATTGTGTCCATCCACAACTACAAAAAAAACTTAAAAAAACAAATGTACCACAAATGCTGACATATCCCTTCATGAACCAAAACAACTTAGGTTATTGATCTAATCTTTTTTTTCCATCTAATCTGTTTGGGGTGGGGGGTACTGGGGATTGAACTCAGGGGCACTCAACCACTGAGCTATATCCCCAACTCTATTTTGTATTTTATTTAGAGACAGGGTCTCACTGAGTTGCTTAGTGCCTTGCTTTTTATTGAGTCTGGCTTGGAACTCGCAATCCTCCTGCCTCAGCCTCCCAAGCCGCTAGGATTACAGGCGTGCACCAACAGAGCTGGCTCACCTCATCTTTTTTTAAAATCTGTAACCTAATTGTCTTTCTCCCTTAATATTTCTGTAAAACTTAACTGCATCTCAAAGGCAAAGAAATTTAGCCTTGCATACTAACTCACTGAGCATAAAATTTACATTCTGAAATCCAAAGCTTAATTTTCTCATTATAATTGGTGTAAGACATAATTTGGAAAGCATTTTTTCATACTTCATCTCATCTAAACTTAAGACCCCATAAGGGACCAAGTAGTTATTATTCCAAACCTCAGAGTCCTTCTAACCAATGTGGGGCCCTGCTTTCAAAAGACTCAGCCCAACTTCATTAAAACCTTCTTTTCTTTTCTTTTTTTTTAATATTTATTATTTTGTAGTTATAGGTGGACAGAATATCTTTATTTTATTTTTATGTGGTGCTGAGGATAGAACCCAGTGCCTCCCGCGTGCTAGGCGAGCACGCTACCACTGCGCCATAACCCCAGCCCCAAAAACCTTCTTTTCAAGATTGAGTTCCTACACAATATTTCAGGATGTTTGCTTTCCTTCACTCTGGTCCCCTATGCAAAATCATCTTAAAATGTATGCTGGGTTACATGACAGAGGGCTCCTGGACTAAACCTCTCTGCTTGGCACGCCCTCCCTCAGGAAGCTCCAGACACTCATATCAAACTCACTGCAGGCTGGGGCTGTAGCTCAGTGGCAGAGCGCTTGCCTTGCATGTGTGAGGCACTGGGTTCGATCCTCAGCACCACATAAAAATAAATAAACAAAATAAAGACACTGTGTCCATGTATAACTAAAATATATTTAAAAAAAAAAAAAACTCATTGCAGCTTTGCATTTGCTGCTGCCTCTATGTGATGCTGACCCTCCCACTAGCTAGCTCTGTGCTCATTCTTCAGCCCAAAGGTCCATTTCCCTAGAGGGTGCTGGTATCCAGATTCTATCTCCCACCTCAGGGCTGGGACTAGGTGAAGCAAGGAAGTCCAAGAGAGTGCCAAATTTAAGGAGGCACCTGTTCTCAGGTGCAACTTTGAACCCTGCTTACCTCTCTAGGCCCTGACTCTGCTGCCAGGAGTCTGGTATCTGACAGCTCTCAGCAAAATCTCTCTCTGGGAATTGCCCTTGGCCACATAGGGCTACCTTCCCAAAGTAACGCTTCTTTTCAGGCCTTGGGGGTTGGTCCATGGAGAGTATAAAGGCCTGAACCTTTGCCTCTGTTCTGAACTGCGCCAGTTGAAGAAATTTGACAGCTTCATAGCTCCCTGTGGCCTGGCACAAGGTCTTCTTTGTTGCTACTACTTTTCAGGTCAACGCCTTCCTCTCTTCCATCCTGCTTTCTTGAGCCCAATCCTGAGCCTAAGAAAATTCCCCTCAATTCTTCCTGAGTGCAAATGTCTCACGGCCTGTTTCCTGGGAGAGTTTGCACTGTGACATCTTCCTTTACCATCACCATCTGAGGTAACTCCCCTAAGACCTTCCTTTCCCAGCTCCCCATTCCCAGGCTCCCTCTCTGTCACATCACCTGTTCGTTTCTGTGTTACATTTCTGTTTGTTGTCTCCCCTTTTGGGGCATTTCCAGACCTCTCTCTATCCCATTCCCACAAATCCCTGAGGGTTATCTTGCAGTTAAGATGGAAACTGGCAGGATTAAGGGGCTGCAGCCCATCTTAAGGTAAATGTTGATGGTCAGGACTCAGAAATATTTAAAATTCAGAGCAAAGAAACTCTTATTTATAGAACAAATTTCAATGTAGCTGAGGAAATATTTGGAGCAAAATGTGCCTTTTGGTTCCCCAATATTATATCACGTGAGGCACTTATTCTGCCCAAGCAAATTCCCCTGCTACATTGGTCACAAACACCAGAGATCTCCTATTTAAAATAAAACTGGGGCTGGGATTGTGGCGCAGTGGTGGCGTGCTCGCCTAGCATGCGTGAAGCACTGGGTTCGATCCTCAGCACCACATAGAAATAAAATAGAGATGTTCTGTCCACCTGCAACTAAAAAAATAAATAAATATAAAAAAAAAAAAATAAATAAAATAAAATAAAATAAAATAAAATAAAATAAAACTGCATTCCAGGGAATAAGCCAAGGATGCCCACAGATGCCTCATAAAGGCTAAAGTGTGATTAAAGGTTGCTAGCTTTTCTTTTGTTTTTGTTTTTTTCTGCACCACGAATTGCATGAAATAAACTCTGCAGGGGCTGGAATTGTAGCTCAGCGGTAGAGCACTTGCCTCGCATGTGTGAGGCCCTGGGTTCGATCCTCAGCACCACATACAAAGCAATAAAATAAAGACATTGTGTCCATCTACAACTAAAAAACAAAATATTAAAAAAATAAAATAAACTCTGCAATGTCTTTAGTTTTTTAAATATATTTTTAGTCATAGATGGACACAATACCTTTATTTTATTTATTTATTTTTATGTGGTGCTGAGGATCAAACCCAGTGCCTCACACATGTGAAGCAAGCGCTCTACCACTGAGCTACAGCCCCAGCCCTCTGCAATGTCTTTATACTAGTCACTTTGGTCCACTAGAAAGAGTGAATGAGAATTTTAAAAAATACAATTTGCTATCGCTAAGTGATAGGTTCATTAAAGAAATTCACATTAGCCGGGCGTGGTGGCGCATGTCTGTAATCCCTGCACTTTGGGAGGCTGAGACAGGAGAATCGCGAGTTCAAAGCCAGCCTTAGCAACGGCGAGGCGCTAAGCAACTCAGTGAGACCCTGTCTCTACATAAAACACAAAATAGGGCTGGGGATGTGGCTCAGTGGTTCAGTGCCCCTGAGTTCAATCCCTGGTACC
>PVHX01003109.1:0-33085 GCA_004024805.1 Geosciurus inauris | reverse complement strand
TAAATAAATAAAAAAAAAAAAAAGAAATTCACATTACTTATTTTGTAGAACAGCACAGCCGAAGATGCCAGGGTGGCATGGCCACACAGTGGGACCTCACTCACTGGGGTAAACCACCTTAGTCCAAAGCAGGAACCTTCAGAGGAGGAGAAGTCAAACAGAGACAAGGTCATTCCTAGGAGAACAGGCTGCAAACTTTTCGTTTTCTTCTTCTTTCCTAAATACTGCACTAGCATGATTAATACTAAAACTCGTTGTAAAAGGATGAGTGCAGGCTAGACCAGCATCCCAGGGCCCTCTGGCTCTAGGTCTGGAGCCAAAACATTTAGGTTCACCAAACACCCTCTTGGTCCATTTTGTATGGCTACAACAGAAATGCCATATGTTGGGTAATTTATAAAGAAAATAAGTTTAATTCTTACAGTTGAGGCAGGGAAGTGCAAGGTCACAGGGCCCACATCTGATAAGAGCCTTCTTGCTGCATCATCCCATGGCTACAGGCAGAAGTGCAAGAAAGCTCATACGCATGAGCACTTGAGCAAGATGGGGCCAAACTTAACCTCCCGTAAGAAGCCCACGCTTGAGACAATGAACCCACTTCCACAAAACTAATTTATCACCTCTCATCAGTCCCCACCCCCAACATTTGCACTGGGAAGTAAATTTCCAATACATAAACACTGGGGGTGACACATTTCAACCATAGCAAACCCTTTTCCCCACATGAACTGCAAGGCAAATCAGAATCTCCTACTAGATCTACTATCTGCCTATAAATAATAAATGAGAATTTCCCCTTAAATAAAATCATTCCCTCCCAAAAAGTAACTTCTGGTGCCATTCAAAAAGGGTAAGAAAAAAATACACATTTACTCCTTGCGAAGTCATCTGTCGGGTTCATTTTTCGGATAAAAGCAGTTTCAGAGAGGTTCATCTCCCGGGCAATTTTTTGATGCAAGTCTTCATCCAATTTCTTAATTAGAAACAAAAAGGTTATTGAGACTCCAGAAACAGATCAGACGCCTTTGGATAGCAACTACCATTAGCTAATATAACAATTTATTAATATTAAAATCTATGCACTTAAATTCAAGTTACATGCCAAAGAATTCAAGACACTTTTACAAAGATTATTTTTCAGAAATTGAGGCTTGCAGTGTCCTGTGAAGAAAAATTATAAATGTGCAAAGCTAAAGTAGACTGAAAACTCAACTGGTCTGGCCTATCTTTTGTCAGATTAATATCTCGTCTATCTGAGTTCATGTGCTCTCTCCTAAAAACAATTTCCACAAAAAGAAATTCCACAATATTCCATGCTACACTGGATACAGAAAAGTTCAGCACCCACTCAGTCCAGGTTAAACTACTCTTCCTTCATTTTTGCATGGATCACTCCCTCTTGTGGGAAGGGCCTCAGGCTAGAAGTCACCTCCTCCAGGAAGCCTTTCCAGTGCTTCCCAGTACCACTCTGTCCAAAAGTGCTGTCTGCCCCTCGGTGTGCAGATCGCCTGAAATTAGCTGGAGAGTTCTTTATTGTCTGTCCTTACCCCCTCTCACACTAAACTCTTTGAGGGTATGGACTGTGCTACCTTGCTTTGTCTGGCCCCAGGACAATGCCTGGTACTCAATCCAGGCTGGTAGGAGCTCAATAAAAATTTGCTGAAAGTATAAAATCATTATTTCACTTCATTTCATTTGTGCTTATGGTTTGACTCTTAAATGTCTCCCCAAACCCCATACTAAAGGATTGGTCACCAGTCCGCGGTGCTATGGGGAGGTGGTAAAACATTTAAGAGGTGAGGCCTACTGGAAGAAGTTAGCTCATTGGGGGCAGACCCTTGAAGGGGGACATGGTGACCTCAGCCCCTCCAATCTCTCCTCAACCCCTCTCTCTGCTTCCCAGTTGTCATGAGGTGAGCAAGCTTCTTTCACCATGCACTCCAGCTTTGAAATGCTATTTTGCTACAGGCCTAGCAATTATGAACTGAAAACTCTGAAACTATAAGCCAAAATAAAACTTTTCCTCCTTTGAAGTTGTTTACCTTGGGTATTTTGTCACAGCAACAGAAAACTGACTAACACATTTGAAACCCTCAGTTAATATTTTTATCCTCTTACAGGTGAAATTAAAAACATGTGGGTTGTGTAGTATCCTAAGATCATGATATGCCTAATAAATGGTATGGTGATTTAAAATATGGGCTTAAAGCCAGGCTCGGTGGCACATTGTAATACCATTTACTCAAGGGGATCACAAATTCAAGTCCAGTCTGGGCAACTTAGTGAGAACCTGTCTCAAAATTTTAACCTAGAGAGAGCTCACCTAGCATGTGCAAGGTGTTAGGTTCAATCTCCAGCACCCTCGCTGCCCCCGCCACCCCAAAAAACAGAATGTGGACTTAGAGGCAGCATGGTAACATGAGCCTTCCACTCCAGAGGGTGAGGTAGGAGGATCATGTAAGTGTAGGAGTTGGAGGCCGGCCTGAACAACACAATGAAGCCCATTTGACAAAGCAAGGGTAATGAAAAATGTGGGCTTTGCAAATGGAAAAAAATAGTGAAATGAGAGCAATGAAATATGCTTATTCATATTCATATTCTTTTTTTTAAATGTTTTTTAGTTGTCAATGGACCTTTATTTATTTATATGCGATGCTGAGAATCGAACCCAGTGCCTCACGCATGCTAGGCAAGCGCTGTACTGCTGAGCCACACCCCCAGCCCCTCATATTCTTTTAAAAAATTTTTGTAGTTGTACATGCACAGCATGACTTTATTTTATTTGTTTATTTTTATGTGGTGCTAAGGATCAAACCCAGTCTCTCACACATGCTGGACAAGTACTCTGCCACTGAGCTACAGCCCCTGCCTCCCATAGTACCATTCTTAAAACTTTTCTGTAGGTTTTTAATTTTTCAAAATAAACTTTAAAAATAATAAGATGTGAGCTTTGGAAACAGACAAAATTGGATTTATAACCTCAGTCAGTCTCTGTAGCAGTGCAAGCATGGGCAATCTACTTAACCAGATGCAGCCTCAGTTTCCACACCATTAAAATGGGAATAATAGCCAAGCGTAGTGGCACACACCTGTAATCCCAGCACTTTGGGAGGCTGAGACAGGAGAATAATGAGTTCAAAGCCAGCCTCAGCAACGGCAAAGCACTAAGCAACCAGTGAGACCCTGTCTCTACATAAAACATAAAATAGGGCTGGGGATGTGGCTCAGTGGTTGAGTAACCCTGAGTTCAATCCCCGGTACCAAAAACAAAACAAAACAAAACAAAGCGGGAATGATAGCACTTAAGTCAGTAAATTATTCTGAAGATATTTACATGCACACAGACATATATGCACACATTCCTCTTAACACAAGACAAATAATGAATCAGAAATATGAGTTTTCCCTTTAAGAATGACAATTGTTGGGGCTGGGATCGTAGCTCAGCGGTAGAGCGCTTGCCTCGCATGCGTGAGGCCCTGGGTTCGATCCTCAGCACCACATACAAAGCAATAAAATAAAGACATTGTGTTCATCTACAACTAAAAAATATTTAAAAAAAAAAAAAAAGAATGACAATTGTTTAATCAACAAAATACACACTAGTTAAATTTTGAGTTCTAAAGAAATCTCAATTTTCTTTTTCCAATACTGGGATTGGACCCAGTGGTGCTTTACCACTAAGCTACATTCCTAGGCCTTTTTATTTTTCATTTCAAGACAAGGTCTCACTAAGTTGTCTAGGCTGGCTTCAAACTTGCAATCCTTTTACTTCAGCCTCCTGAGTCGCTGGGATTACAAGCATGGGCCACCATACTCAGCAACAAATGGATTTTTGTTTTGCCCAAACTTAATATTTCTGAGCTCTTGAAATCCAGAAGAAATACATTTTTATACTAATAAATTCATAATTCACTCCTCTGAGTTATGTGATTTCAACACTTTGTCTTCCCATTGATTTAAAGTCTTTTGAAACACTTTTCATATAATTGTATAAAGCTTAAAACTGGTTATTGTGAAATCAGTCTTGATTTTTAAACTATCAGCTGTTATAAAAATCCTAGCAGGAGACTTACTAAATTTTTTTTTCCCTTACAGTCCTGGGGAACAAACCTGGGACCTCACACATGCTTGGCAAGTGCTCTGTCACTGAGCTACACCACTAAACTGTTCCTTTTTAAAAAAATATTTTTTAGATGTTGATTGACCTTTATTTTATTCATTTATTTGTATGCAGTGCTGAGAATCAAACCCAGAGCCTCACACAGGCTAGGCAAGTGCTCTACCATTGGGCCACAACTCCAGCCCCACTAAACTGTTCGTAAAGGAGCATTTTATTCAAATTCTATAGAAGCTCAGTAGTCCTACAGAAAGAAAAACAGCTTTAGAAACAGATACAAGTCGGGCGCGGTGGTGCAAGCCTGTAATCCCAGCACTTAGGGAGGCTGAGACAGGAGAATCGCGAGTTCAAAGCCAGCCTCAGCAATGGCGAGGCACTAAGCAACTCAGTGAGACCCTGTCTCTACATAAAACACAAAATAGGGCTGGGGATGTGGCTCAGTGGTCGAGTACCCCCCGAGTTCAATCTCCAGTACCAAAAAAAAAGAAAAGAAATGGATACATATGTTGTGTATGGTGGTATACGCCTATAATCCCAGCAACTTGGGAGGCTAAGGCAGGAGGATCACAAGTTTAAGACCAACCTCAGAAACTCAGTGAGACCCTATCGCCACATAATAGTAATAATAATAATAATGGGTTTGGGATATAGTTCAGTGGTAAGGTGTCCCTAGGATCAGTCCCCAGTACCAAAAAGAAAAGAAAAAAAAAAAGATACTTTCTGAAAAGGTAAACATAACATAAAGAAGGTTTTTTGCTTTTAGTTTTTCTTTCAAAAGATTAAATCCAATAATACATATAAAGTGCTCACCCTAGTGCCCAACACATATTAAGTACTTGATAAATATTACCTTTTTATTTTGAATGGCTCAGAGCTCATGTGTTTTTTTTGTTTTTGTTTTTGTTTTGCTATAAAGAGCAGATCACACCAATTGGGACTTTTTTTTTTTTAGATTTTTATATATATTTGGGTGGCTGTAGTTATTGGGGATTGAGCTCAGGGGCACTCAACCCTGAGCCACATCCCCAGCCCTATTTTGTATTTTATTTAGAGTCAGGGTCTCACTGAGTTGCTTAGCATCTTGCTTTTGCTGAAGCTAGCTTTGAACTAGTGATCCTCCTGTCTCAGCCTCCTGAGCCACTGAGACTACAGGCATGTATATATTTTTATTTGTTCTAATTAGTTATACATGACAGTCGAATGCATTTTGACACATCATACATAAATGGAATGTAACTTCTCATTCATCTGGTTGTACAGATGATGTAGAGTTACACAGGTCATGTAATCATATATACACATAGGGTAATAATATCCAATTCATTTACTTTCATTCCTATCCCTATGCCCCCTCCCATGCCCACTCCCTTCTGTCTAGTCCAAATTACCTCTATCCCCCCGCTCATTGTGAATTAGCATTTGCATATCAAAGAAAACATTTGCCTTTTGGTTCTTTAGGATTGCCTTATTTTGCTCAGCATGATATTCTCCAGTTCCATCATTTACCGGCAAATGCCATAATTTCCAATCTTCTTTAAGGCTGAGTAATATTCCAATGTGTGTGTGTGTACAATGTGTGTGTGTATATATATATATATATATATATATACACACACACACACCACACTTTCTTTTCCTTCTTTCTTTCTTTTTTTTTTTTTTTTGGTACTGGGCATTGAACTCAGGGGCCACTGAGCCACATGCCCAGCCCTATTTTGTGTTTTATGTAGAGACAGGGTTTCACTGAGTTGCTTAGTGCCTTGCCATTGCTGAGGCTGGCTTTGAACTCACAATTCTCCTGTCTAGGCCTCCCTAAGTGCTGGGATTACAGGCTTGCGCCACTGCTCCCGGCTTAGTTTTCTTTATCCATTCACCTGTTGAAGGGCACCTAGGGTGTTCCATAATTTAGCTATTGTGAATTGACAGCTCATGCTTTTAATCTGCCACACAATACTACCTGCCCATAATAAACTATTACTACCCCTTTAACATTCTGTAGACTGGAAAACCAACATCTAACAGAGAAAAATGGACCATTGCAAGATTTATAAGGGAGAATAGTAATCAATCAATCAATCAATGAATCAATGAGTGCTCTGCTGGGCCAGCAGCATGGGACTTCTATTGAAGGGACCTATTAAAAATGCATTCTCAGTACTTAGGGGGTAAGGCAGGAGGATCACAAGTTCTAGGCCAGCCTGGGCAACTCAGCAAGACCCTATCTCAAAATAAAATGTATAAAGAGCTGGGAATGTAGCTCAGTAGTACAGCACTTGTCCTAGTTTCAACCCCCAGTATAGGAAAGGAAAAAAAAGGAAGGAAGGGTACAATCTCAGGCCCCTCCCCAGACCTTATCAATCAGAATCTCCACTTGGACAAGATCCCCAGTTGATCCAGGTGCATATTAATAGTTGAGAAGCTCTGGTGTATATGACACGACCCTGTGTTCAAGGGACTTAGCATCTACTGGAGAGTCAGGACAGCCACAGAAAGCAACAAGTAAGCAATACCAGAAAGTACGTAACTGAGGTATGTAGGGGTTTGGGGGGTTTTGTTTTATCTTGGGGTCTATTTTGATGCTGGCGATTGATTCCAGGGCCTTGAACATGCTAAATGTGTACTCTAACACTGAACTCTACACCTACAGCCCTGAGATATGTAAATTTTGACAATAAATACTCTAGGACTTTAAAGATGAGGTCTTGTGGTGCACCTCTAATGTGTTAGATTTGGGTGATTTGGAAGGAAAATGTGGGCAAAAAGTTTGGGCAAGTAATGACCTCTCTTGTGTTCTCTTATTAAATCAGATTAAGATACAACATCTTTGAGCCAGGTACGGTGACACACACCTGTAATCCCAGAAGCTCAGGAGACTGAGGCAGGAGGATCACGAGTTCAAAGCCAGTCTCAGCGAAAAGCAAGACACTAAGCAACTCAGTGAGACCTTGTGCAACTCAGTGAGACTCTGTCTCTGAATAAAATACAAAATAGGGTTAGGGATGTGGCTCAGGGGTTGAGTGCATCTGAGTTCAATCCCCAGTACTCCCCACCACCAGCAAAAAAAAAAAAATCTTTGATACTCTAGAATTCTATGAGCCAATGTAAGAAGAAAGTGAATAGTAGAATGAGTATCTGTTATACCTGTGGGCTTGGGTGAGCAAGAAGTCCCACCTGAGTAGAAGAGTGGGTGGAGGTACTGTTCAAGGTCAGATTGAGGCAATGATGCTAAGAATTTAACTCAGATACTTTCCACTGGTGCATTGAATGTTCTCTGTGGAAACTGGCCCAACTGCCCATGCATACAACACACCTGATGAGAACTGGGAACCATCTAAGTCCCTTAGTTCAGCATCTACAATTACAGGCTCCAATGGTGACTGAAGGGGAGATAAAGAAAAACTAGTGCTGCTTTAGCTCTCATACACTGGCAACTATTTTGCCTCCAGGACAAAAGTTGACCAGAGCCGAGTGTGATACAATCCCAGTCACTATGGAGGCTGAGGTAGGAGGATCACAAGTGTGAGGCCAACCTGAGCAATTTAGCAAGACCCTGTCTCAAAATTTTAAAAAGTAGCAGAGCATCCCTAGTTACAATCCCCAGTACCAGGGTGGTGGGAAACAGAGTCAACTAGCTCTGTGGCAAAGTGCCTACAAGGCCAACTGACTCTCCCAGGAGGTTCTATCAAGACTAAGGAAGAAGAACAGGTGGAGGAGGTGGGAACCCTTCTGGGCAGCAGCAGGGTTCACCCTCCCTGCAACTTGTTCCAGGAGACACCCATGACTTACCCTCCCACATGCTTTTGTTTTGTTTTGTTTTGTTTTGGTACTGGAGATTGAGCTCAGGGGCACTCCACCACCGAGCCACATCCCTAGCCCTATTTTGTGTTTTACGTAGAGACAGGGTCTCACTGAGTTGCTTAGCGCTTCGCCGTTGCTGAGGCTGGCTTTGAACTCACGATTCTCCTGTCTCAGCCTCCCAAAGTGCTGGGATTACAGGTGTGTGCCATCACACCCAGCTCCCTCTCAGATGCTTTTATCAGGACCTGCAGTGAATTACAAGAGCTTGGTTCTGATTTCTAGTATCTTTTGCAGGATTAAGCCTGAAATCTTTGTCACTTCCCCCCTTTGTTAGTTGTGGCTGTTTTTCTCTCATGCCAAATGAGGCAGTCCCTGAAATAATGTTCATATGGCTACGAAACTGCAAAGACAATTGGGTATGTAGGCAGTTGCTCTGTAAGTTTCCCCATTTTTTAAATAAAATCAAGAAAATGCATTTATTTTACCAAGAACCTGAAACTTGCTGTAAGGGATTCCATCTCCATCAGAGGCATCCCCTGAGCATTGTAAAAAGCACATGGTACTGGGCTGGGGTTGTGGCTCAGTGGTAGAGCGCTTGCCTCGCAGGTGGAAGGCACTGGGTCTGATCCTCAGCACCACATATTAAAAAATGAATAAATAAAGGTCAATCAACAACTAAAAAAAAATTTTAAAAAAGAGCACATGGTACTGCTAATTTTTTTAAAACCTCAAATCTTCAATTGAAAAAAAGAAAAAGAAAGAAAGAAAGAGAAAGAAAGAAAATCTTTAGCTGGCTTTCTTGTATGTGCCTCCAGGGCTACAGAAACCTGCTATGCCTGCTACTTCTATTTGATCTGGAGAAATTTCCTCTCCTTTTCCTTCCTTTCTTTGCCTATAGCTTCCTATAATCTTTTTTTTTTTTTTTAAATTGTAGATGGACACAATGTCTTTATTTTATTGCATTGTATGTGGCGCTGAGGATCGAACCCAGGGCCCCACGCATGTGAGGCAAGCGCTTTACCACTGAGCTACAATCCCAGCCCTAGCTTCCTATAATCTTTAGGACAAGCATCTTGAAAAGCATTAAAGCATCCCAAATTGTAGCCAAGCTTACCTTCTATTATAATAGACTTATGTGCAAATGGACGTGTTTTAAATAGTAGCTAGGACACTCACTTCACTCCTCATCAACTCTTTTTTTTAAATTTAGTTGTTGATGGACCTTTATTTTATTTATTTATATGTGGTGCTAAGAATCAGACCCAATGCCTCACACATGCTAGGCAAGTGCTCTACCACTGAGCTACAATTCCAGCCTCCCATCAACTCTTTTTTTTTTTTAACAATTTTTTTTTAGTTGTAGATGCACACAGTATCTTCATTTTATTTATTTATATGTGGTGCTGAGGATCGAACCCAGTGCCTCACGCGTGCGAGGCAAGCGCTCTACCGCTGAGCCACAACCCCAGCCCCCTCCCATCAACTCTTTAATTCTCTCTACCTTATTATTTTGCACTGATTACAATTTGAATTTCTGTAACGAATTTCTGTACTAGGACACTTTAAAATACACCTGCTATTTGAGCAACCAGAGACAACACAGCAAGTTTGAAAGTGGCAGCCCTCAATATGTACCACAAGCAATTGAACTTTCACTGAATTCCTATACTGAGACAAAAGGTCAAGATAATGTTGAATCCCAAGGAGACTTCAACTATGGAAGCCTTAGAAACAAAGAAAAAGAGAGCATTCATCAAAATACTGAATTTAGGGGCTGGGGTTGTGGCTCAGTGGTAAAGTGCTTGCCCAGCAGTGTGAGGCACTGGTTTCGATCCTCAGCACCACATAAAAATAAACAAATTAATTAACTAAAGGTATTGTGTCCATCTACAACTAAATTTTTTTTTAAATGCTGAATTTTGGGGCTGCAGATGTAGTTCAGTAGCAGAGCACAGACTTAGCATGCACATGGCCTTGTGTTCTATCCCCAGCACCCCATAAAACTGAATTTTCGTACCAGTAATATTTTCCACTTTATACTATAAGCTTTATTTCAAATGCTGCTTGTAATAGTTACAAACCTGGGCTGGAGATATAGCTTAGCATGTACAAGACCCTGGGTTTAATTCCCCAGCCTTGACCCCCTATTCTCAAATGACAAACTGACAGGTATTAATCCTCTTGCTTTAGTATTTCTAAATATTTAGTATTCATTTCTCTTTGGCATTCTCACATGAATCAAATTTCCAATTGCAAAAAACAGTGATGTTTGCTTTTCTGAGTTCCAGTGTCCAATGGCCTCAGGATATTGAGGTTCTATCACCTTATGACCCACAAGATTAATGATCAGAAAACCAGAATAAAGCTTTAAAACACTCCCATCTTGTGGCAATTTAGAAATATGGCAACCTAAATATGACAACCCTACCTTCTCAATCTTTGCCACTGTGCTGTACTAAATAGATTCCAGCAAATAAAAGCACTGTGATGTAGACAGTTCTAAAACTACACAAGAAGAAACAGGAGATTCCTTTTGAAGGCACGTGGATTTCCTACAGCGAAGTTGTGTCCATACAAGGCAGGATTCATACCATGGGCTACCTTGGATTGTTCCTGATAGTTCTTACACATGCCCACTCTCTCTAGCTCCATCACAGAACCCAAAGCTCATATCAGTTTTTGTATCCTATCCACTCCACCCTAACCAGTGAGAACATAAAATCGGTAATCGTTAGTTAACAAGAACTCTTAGGAGGAGGTTTTGCCATAATTAGCTGATTGTAATATTTTCCCATTCATTCTACAGATACCCACACTTCTCATGTGATAGGCAGAATATGTTGGAACTAGTCAAAATGGGTTACAGATTTGCGGTCTGGAGAGGAAGACAAGCCTTCAATGAATCACAAGAGAGACACAGGTCACCACCTAGAAGTGGTAATTTTGAGCTGAGTGTAGTAGCTGGGCACGGTGGTGCACACCTGTAATCCCAGCGGCTTGGGAGGTTGAGGGAGGAGGATTGTGAGTTCAAAGCCAGCCTCAGCAAAAAGCAAGATGATAAGCAATTCAGTGAGACCTTGTCTCTAAATAAAATACAAAATAGGGCTGGGGATGTGGCTCAGTGGGGTAATTAAGAGCATAGGTTCTGCAGGAAGACCTGGGGTGGGATTCTAAGGCAGCTACTTAGAAGTGTGACACTCTGCAAATTATTTAACCTTCCTCTGCCTCTGTTCCTTTATTTGTAAAATGGGGACAAAAACAATAAGAGCCACACACAGAGTGGTTGTGAGGTGAAGTGAGATACATGAAAAACAATATTGATCACAATATCTGACTGAATTTGCTTGATGTTACTGCTCCAATGCAGAGGGTTATATTCCAGAAGTCAGTGAAGATACATGGGAAGCAGAAATTCCCACATTAACATCTCATTCTTTGCTTTACACTCTTCCCTCAAATACTGGGCAGTGACATCACTCTACCTTGAAGAACCTTCTCTGCACTCTTTATCTCTTCTCTAGGCATAGTAATGGGATATGAGGTTGGAACATCCTAGAATCCCCAGAGGCCTCTGACCTACTGTGGTCACACTTAACCAAATGTTCCTTTCTCTAAGGAAGGGCACCAAGTCTAGAAATGACCACTGCATCATAAGCTTCCCCACATGAGTTAAAGCATGAATTAAACACAGTATTGCTAAATGTCTAATTTTTCTTTAACGATTTAACCCACCAAGCTGTAAACACGTTTTTGGTTTTCTCTAAATTTCACCAGGGAAACTGGAATAGCAAGCCATTAAGGAAGAAAACTAAGCATTCCTTTTTAAAAGTGTGAAGTCAATCTTGGTTGCAGGGTTGGGAGTGTAGATTAAATGGTTGGTATAGCACTTGCCTAGCATGTTCATGGCCTTGGGTTTCATCCCAGCACTGAAAAAAATAAAAATAAAAATCTTCCTTGCTGGATCTCACAGCCATTGCAGTACCTTGAGCTCCATAGAGACAGCACCTGGGCAAGTGACAGCCAGACGGGCACTGGCCGACTTTGTGCCTTGCTGAGGAAAAAACAACTAAAAAACAACTAAACATGGGCAAAGGAGATCCTAAGAAGCCAAGAGCAAAAATGTCATCCTATGCATTCTTTGTACAAACTTGCCAGGAAGAACACAAGAAGAAGCACCGAAATGCTTTTGTCAACTTCTCAGAGTTTTCTAAGAAGTGCTCAGAGAGGCAGAAGACCATGTCTGCTAAAGAGAAGGGAAAATTTGAAGACATGGCAAAGGCGGACGAGGCCTGTTATGAAATAGAAATGAAGACCTGTATCTCTCCTAAAGGGAAATAAAAAAGAAGTTCAAGGATCCCAATTCACCCAAGAGGCCTCTGACGGCCTTCTTCCTGTTCTGAGTATCGCCCCCAAATCAAGGGAGAACACCCTGGCCTGTCCGTTGATGATGTTGCAAAGAAACTGGGAGAGATGTGGAATAACACCGCTGCAGATGATAAGCAGCCTTATGAAAAGAAAGCTGCTAAGCTGAAGGAAAAATACAAAAAGGATATTGATGCCTATCGAGCTAGAGGAAAACCTGATGCAGCAAAAAAGGGAGTTGTCAAGCCCAAAGAAGAAAAAGAAGGAAGAGGAGGAAGATGAAGATGAAGATGAATAAGTTGGTTCTAACACAGTTTTTTTTTCCTTGTCTATAAAGCATTTAACTCCCCCTGTACACAACTCACTCCTTTTAAAGAAAAAAATTGAGATGTAAGGCTGTGTAAGATTTGTTTTTAAACTGTACAGTGTCTTTTTTTGTATAGTTAACACACTACCAAATGTGTCTTTAGATAGCCCTGTCCTGGTGGTATTTTCAATAGCGACTAACCTTGCCTGGTGCAGTATAGGGGTTGTAGATTGGCATGGAAATTTTTTTTTTTAGTTGTAGATTGTCACAATGTCTTTATTTTATTGCTTTGTATGTGGTGCTGAGGATCGAACCCAGGGCCCCACGCATGCAAGGCAAGCGCTCTACCACTGAGCTACAATCCCAGCCCCTGGCATGGAAATTTAAAGCAGGTTCTCACTGGTGCACAGCACAAATTAGTTATATACAGGGACTGTAGTTTTTCATCTTCAGTTGTCTCTGATGCAGCTTATACGAAATAATTGTTCTGTTAACTGAATTGAAAAAAAGAAGTTGCAGCTATTTTGTTGACATTCTAATTGTTTCTAAGTAAATACAATTTTTAATAAAAAAATCTTCCTTGCTATTATTGAAAATTATTGTTAGTGTTAATGAGAAAAATAGTGCATATATATGAATTCTATATTTTGTCCTAACATCAGGCCCAGAGCTTGGTAAACAGCCAATAAGTGTCAGCTGAATTGGAGTAAATACATTGGGCACACAACACAGTTTCTTTTCACAATTTTAACAGGAAAACTCAGGAATAAACCCCTCTTAGAATAGGTATCCTCTGAAACAACCATTTTCAACTGGGAATAATTTTGCCCCCAAGAAACAGTTTTGATTATGTCTGGAGACAGTTTTGATTGTCCTAACTGGGGAGGTACTATTCTCATCTTCTGGGTAGAGACCAAGAATACTGCTAATAATCTTACAATGCAATAACAACACCATACAAAAAAGAACCATCTGGGGCTGGGGTTGTGACTTAGCGGTAGAGCACTTGTCTCACATGTTGAGGCCCTGGGTTTGATTCTCAGCACCACATACAAATAAATGAATAAAACAAAGGCCCATCAATAACTAAAAAAATAAAATAAAAAGAACCATCTGGTTCAAAATATGAATAGTGTTATTGTTGAGAAACACTGTTCTTACACACACACACACCACCACCACCACCACTATCAACAATAACAATAAAGTAACAAACCCTGAGGCTTTGTTAGAATATGAGGGAGACTCAATATGGATTCCCTCTCCCTATTGATGTTTTTTTCACTAAGTATCATAGCTAATTTACCCAAAAATGAACAAAACACCACCCATTACCATAGCCCTCAGACTAAATTCCAATATTAGTCCTGGGTCTCAGTAACTTTTTACACAGTGGTCATATAATGTATCCATTTTATTATTACATTATTTCTATACATTTTCAAGGTTTTCACATGGCCCTAATTGTCAAACATTGTAACGTATTTGAAGACACTATCAATTTTTTAAAGTGTTAATTTTTTTTCAAATATCTCTTCCTTTTTCCACTTAGCTCTTAATCTTTCTTTTCACCTGTTGTACAGCCTTAAAGGTGAAAGAATTTCCTCATGTAAAGTTTTTTAAATAGAGTTATCTTGAAAATAAAAAACCTTTAGAATATTATAGAAACTCTTGGAACTTTATTACATGGAATTTTTTTACCTTTGTTGGGCATGGTGACGCACATCTATAATGCCAGCGACTTATGCTGCTAAGGTAGAAGCATCACCAGTTTGAGGCCAGCCTTGGCAAATTTATGAGACCACCTCAAAATTTAAAAAAAGTTTTTAAAGGAATACAGATGTAGCTCAAAGTTAGATTTCCCCTGGATTCAATTCCTAGTTTTTGAATACTTGATAAGAAAATGTTGGTCAATTTTAAATAAGTTAAAATATAACTGCACAGCTGGGCACAGTGGCACATGCCTGTAATCCCAGCACTTTGGGAAGCGGAAAGTGAAGAATCACAAGTTCAAAGCCAGCCTCAGCAACAGTGAAGCACTAAGCAACTCAGTGAGACCCTGTCTCTAAACAAAACACAAAATAGGGCTGGGGATGTGGCTCAGTGTTCAAGTACCCCTGAGTTCAATCCCCAGTACATATACACACACAGACACACAGACACACACACACACATATGCACATATATATACATACATATATGTGTGTATATATATACATACATATATATATATATGCACAAAACATAAGAATTCCATTAAAGCCCTGCACTTAAATTCTCAAGTATTTTTCAGACTTTTTTTTTTTTTTGGTACCAGGGATTGAACACAGGGGCACTTGACCACTGAGCCACATCCCCAGCCCTATTTTGTGTTTTATGTAGAGACCGGGTCTCACTGAGTTGCTTAGCGCCTCGCCTTTGCTGAGGCTGGCTTTGAACTTGCGATTCTCCTGTCACAGCCTCCCAAAGTGCTAGGATTACAGGCCTGCGCCACCGTGCCCAGCTTCAAGTATTTTTTTTATATTTTTTTAGTTGTAGATGGACCTTTATTTTATTTATATGTGGTGCTCCGAAGCAAACCCAGTGCCTCACACATGCCAGGCAAGTGCTCTGCCACTGAGCCACAACCCCAGCTCAAGTATTTTTGTCCTCCATAAAATCCAGCATTGTTCAATCCTCCAAGTCCCTACCATACCTGCTACCTTTAGGTTGTTTAGCCTGTGGTGATTACTGAGTAAAGATGAGGTTTCCAGGTCTATTCCCTTCACTAGACTTTGTGCACCTCCAGGGCTGGTCAACCCGCTAATCTTTGTACCCCTGACCCCTAGCCCAGAGCCTGGCTTGTGGTAGATATTGATAAATATTTGTAGCTGCAAGCATTAAGGTAGGCTGACTGCCTTTGGAACTATGATCAATATTATAAAGTTTAGCACTTATTTGTCTTTGATATTTTCCTGGGTTCACTTGCATTTTCTCTAAGTGTTTTGGGCATGCAGCATATCCAGAACCCAAGGATCATGCTTATCACTTTTATTATAATTTTTATTGATTGTAAACAGGAAAAAAGCACTGTTAGCCTCCAGGAAGACAAAGCTCTCATGTCCAAAGAGTGCAAAAACATGACTAAGAAGCTTAGCCAAATAATCTTTGGATACTATTCAGGTGACCCTGACAGCCAATCAAATTAGCTAGTCTCATAGGCCCAAGGCCCAAAAGAAGGGAATAATCAGAAGACCAATATTTAGAGAGCTTCCCTGAGTCATGGACTTCCTCATCTTTCTCCTCCTTCCATTCCTACTGAACTGTTAAGACTTTCACTTAAATTTTTATTTCCTAGTTTTTCCAAATATATAAAAAATAACATTAAAATATATTTTAATGGGTAAATAGATGTAAATAGAGATAGATCCTTTAAGTCTGATGTTTAGTAAGTGTTCTGGAGATAAAACAAGTAATTTGGGGAATAATGCCAATTTTTATTATCTGATGAAAACTAAATATATAAATCACTCAAAACTATTTTCAAAATTCTTTAATATTTCACGGGAACATGGGACAAATATATTAAGACTCTTGACGCGCAGTTATACTGAATTCCACAATTCCCTGACAGGAAGTTATGTTTTCCAGATTGTTCCTAATGAAAGTTCATGATTTGGAATCTGGTTAATAATCCTCTCGCTAATCTCCCCATGCTCTTGAGTTATTGGATAAAGTCTATTAACTTTATTACCTTTTGCATTTTGCGAAAGGAAAATGCCAGCTGCAAGGTTGCATAAGGAATTCACAGGTAGGGTAAGGTAAGGACATTTTCCTGCTCCACTGAGGGAGAAAAGAAGTGTTCCAAGCACTCTATTAACAACATTGACCAATTTCAATCAAACCTCAGCAGTTTTGCAACTTGATTACACAAAGGGATAACTTGGGGAGCTTTAAAAAACAGGGCTGTGTGGGTGTCACCTCCGGAGAGTTTGTTGCAATTGATCTGGGGTGTAGCCTAGGGATAGGAATCTGTAAAGTTTCTTGTGTGACAAACTAAGATTCACTGCAAAGGCCCCAGTGCACAATTTGCCCAATTTATATGACTTATTTAAGATCATCTGTTTCCTACTACCCAGAAAACAACACAAAGCCAAGAATATTTAACTATTCCATTAATATTTATCCTAACTCAAAAGTTGTATTTCTTTCTTTGGTTGGTTTTGGCAGTCCTGGGGACTAAACCCAGGGGTGCTCTACCTGAGTTACATCCCCAGCCCTTTTAATTTTATTGTGAGACAGAGTCTCACTAATTTGAGATTGGCCTCCAACTTGTCATCCTCCTGCCCCAGCCCCCCAAATGGCTAGAATTACAGGCATGTGCACCACACCTAGCTTCAAAAAGTTATTTTAAAAATAAGACTTTTGGTAAGCTAAGTTCTGTATAGTCAGAGCTTAATTCCTTCTACCTTTCTACCTACTTAATTCCTTGTAAAATGTCTCATTTTCTTGGTCCTGAAAAGAATTTCTAAATGTCTACACTATAGGTAAGGTTAAAGATATTCAGCTTGATTAAGTTATGACCAATGTATTATCAGACTCATCTAGTCACATAAAACTCATTTAATTTCTAATTTCATTCTCCTTAACATGGGGTGCTAACTAAATGAAAATGTGATGGCTAAAGGAAGCCTGATTTTTGCTGCTGTTGTTGTTCTGTAGTACTGGGGATTAAACCCAGAGCCTCATGCATGCTAGGCAAGTGCTCTACCACTAAACTACATTCCCAGTCACCCTCATACCCACTCCCACCCCCTCTACCTTATCCCCTCTCCACTTTTTTTGAGACAAACTCTTACTGAATTGCCCAGTTGGCCTGAAACATGTGATCCTCCTGCCTTAGCCTTCTGAGTAGCTGGGATTACAGGCTGGCACCACTGCACCCAGCTAGTTCTTTTAAAATTGATTCTAGATTCTCTTTATGTGAATCTTTGTTTCTCTGAACTCAGCCTGGGTATAAGCATTCTCATCACATAATCTGTTCATAACCAACTTGACAACATTAATATCATTGATATCAAGACAAAAGAACACAAATCGAGGAAATAAACAAACAGCAGGGTCTCTCTCTCTCTCTTTTTTTTTTTTTTGGTACCCGGGATGGAACCCTGGGGCACTTAAAGAAATAATTTGCTGAGCGCAATGGTGCACGCCTATAATACCAGTGGCTTGGAAGACTGAGGCAAGAAAATCGTAAGTTCAAAGCCAGCCTTAGCAATGGCGAGGCACTAAGCAACTCAGTGAGACCCTGTCTCTACATAAAACACAAAATAGAGCTGGGGATGTGGCTCAGTGATTGAATGACCCTGAGTTCAATCTCCAGTACCAAAAAAAAAAAAAAAGGAATTGGTTCTATAGGAATCTAGAAAGTTCAGGTACTGCACTTGAAAATCAAGTACTTACATTTTCTAGGAGGCAAACAGCAGCAGGATTCCCACAAAATGCTCTTGGTGTGAATGCATCTGCTATGAAAATTGGGAGCTTCATTTTTCTTACAAGCTGTTTTGCAAGGTCTCAGAATTGCCGTTAGCCTCCCTTACTTCTTGTTATTGCAAAAAAAAAAAAAAAAAGTTAATGTTTTACTCAGTGTATTATACAAGCAATTAACAGTTTCCAGATAAAAAGTCAAAAGTCAAGCAATTGGGCTGGGGTTGTAGCTTAGTGGCAGAGCACTTGCCTAGCATGTGTGAGGCACTAGGCTTGATCCTTAATACCACATAAAAATAAACAAAATAAAGGCATTCTGTCCATCTACAATTACAAAAAACAAAATCCTTTTTTAAAAAGTCAAGCAATTATTCTAACACATCTATATTTAAAGACATATGATCTGCTAAATTTTTGAGTCTCTATACTGAATTTGTTTAAAAATATCTAGCTAAATGGAAATTACATTTTATATTGCATGCATGTGCAAATATGTAACAACAAATACCATCAATATGTACAACTATAATGCACCAATAAAAAAATGTGAGGAAAAAAGCAGTTTAAAACCAGGCATTCAGGGGGCTGGCATTGTGGCTCAGTGGTAGAGCACTTGTCTTGCATGTGGGAGGCACTGGGTTTGATCCTCAGCACCGCATATAAATAAATGAATAAATAAAGGTCAATCAACAACTAAAAAAAAATTTAAAAAAAAAGAACAGGTATGCAAATAAGCAGGAAAATTTTGGTTTGATTTCAAAAATCAAAATTTCATTTTAATTCAACAAAAGTATAAACTTAAGAGTTCGAAGAATCTTTTCAAAAATCTTTTTGATTTTTAAATTATTTTTAAAGCTTAAATGAATGTTTTTTGAACTTTTCAATGTGTATGATATGCTTAAGGTATGCTAAGAAAGAATCATCATTTTCAACACATACTACATTTGTGAAATTACTTAAAACTCAAAATGCAATTATGGTTAAAAGACAATTGTGATTGTTTTTCATTAGATAATATTTTCAAACAACATATCTTCATTATCCTTAATAAAAGTCTGTGCTTAGCCGGGCGTGATGGCACATGCCTGTAATCCCAGCATTTTGGGAGGCTGAGACAGGAGAATCACCAGTTCAAAGCCAGCCTCAGCAATTGTGAAGCGCTAAGCAACTCAATGAGACCCTGTCTCTAAATAAAACACAAAATAGGGCTGGGGATGTGGCTCAGTGGTCGAGTGCCCCTGAGTTCAATCCCCAGTACCAAAAAATACAATACAATACAATAAAAAAAAATAGGGCTGGGGATGTGGCTCAGTGGTCGAGTGCCCCTGAGTTCAATCTCCAGTACCCCCCCAAATAATAATAATATCTTGGCCTTTAATTTGTATTTTTGGATTATTCTAATCAGATAATAAACAACATGAAGTCAGACCTCTTGTTTTTCTTCATGGTTTATAATTTCAGCTCTTAGAACAATGCCTGGCACACAATATTTACTAAAGTAATTATTTAAGTAAGTAGTATACTGAGCATACATCAAAACTGAAGTTTGATACATTGGCTGACAAATGTGAGGATTTCTCCTCATAGTGCCATCTGCCAGACAGCATTTCCATTTCAGTAGCATCACCATAATCAACAGTATTTTACAATTTGTTTATGCAATTATTTGTAAATTTTATTATAGATTGCCTTTATTATTTTAGATAATTTCAGTACAGAACAGAAATAAATTAAAGTTCTGATAATGAAGCATAGTTTTCATAAATTGAACAGGATTGATACCATTATGAAAATCAGAGGTGTGTCAAGAGGCATGTTTTTAACTTGATTGGAATTCAGCCTCATTGGTCTCAGTCATCAATAAGGGAATATGTATTGAAGAGACTGTCTACTTTTTCTATAGTGATCATGAATTATACGTACAAGTTTTAAAAATAATGTTTGCTGGGCTCGGTAGCATATGCCTGTAATCCCAGCTACTTGCAAGGCTGAGGCAGGAGGATCGAAAGTTTAAGGCCAGCCTGGGCAACTTAGCAAAACCTGATCTCAAAATTAAAACAAAAACAAAAACACAACAACAAAACAGGACTGGGGATACAGTGCTGTGGTAGAGTGGCCCTGTGTTCAATCCCCAGTACCACCAAAAAAAAATTAATTAAAATTAAAATAATAATATGTTTGCTTAAATATTCTCCTGAAATTGTGTGTGTCCATGCACATGCTAGAGACTGAACCCAGGGCCTCGTACATGTTCAGCATGCCATGTGCTCTACCACTGAGCTTCACACCCAGTCTCAAAATTCCTAAAACTTTTTCTTTAAAAGATGGGATTTTGCCATGTTGCCCAGGCTAGCCTCAAACTCCTGGGCTCAATCAATCTTTTCGCCTAGGCCTCTCTAATGGCTGAGTTTACTGGTACGCCATTTAATCTGGCTCTGGTCTTATACTTTTTCAGATTTATTTCAGTATAGAATAAAATTCTAGGGGCTGGGATTGTAGCTCAGCAGTAGGGCGCTTGCCTCGCATGCATGAGGCCCTGGGTTCGATCCTCAGCACCACACACAAAGCAATAAAAAAAAAGACATTGTGTCCATCTACAACTAAAAAAACATGTTTAAAAAAAAATTCTATACTTAAGTACTTTTTCTGGGCTTCTAGAAATACTGTATTGCTTCTCAAATGAAAACATGTCTTTCTTTTAGGAAAGAGTCTCAAGTTCTCAAAGAGTCTAACAGTCAATGTCATACCAATTCTATGATCATCCCACCCCAGCCCTCCACCCACAATACACACACACACACAGAACTCTCACCTTCTTCTCCTGAAAGAAATTGTTTTGTTTGGGGAAGCAAGCACTGAGCCCCAGTGAGTTATAAATGGTCTAAGCCAGTCAGGACAATCTCATTTCCCTTTAGTAGATGTTCACACTTCTAGATTCTTTGGTAGTTATAGATGGCCATATGTTTCAGCAGAGAAAGACTGCTGGAGGGATTCTGGAGAAAATATTTTGTTTTCTGATAAAAGGGACAGATGTAAAAGGAAAATGGATTGCTCTACCCTTTCTCCCTTTTCCTTGTTGAACATGGTGCTGATGTCTAGAAATGGAACTATCATCTTTGGAACATGAGAGGACAAATATGAAAAATACTAAAACTTAAAATACTAGATACAAATATACCAAACCTAAAATATTGGGATTTTGATGATATAGTTAACCTGCTAAGTAAACATTAGAGGCTCCCACATCTAAGCTTCTTGTTTAGTAAATAATAAAGTTTCAAACCATTGTTAGTCCATGTGGTAGCCGGAATAGAGGTCCCCAAAGATGTCCACATCCTAATTCCCAGAGTCTGAGTTGTAGATGGGTTGCTTATCAAGTAATCTTAAAATGAGAAGATTATGCCAGATTATCAAGGTGAGGCCCACATAACCACAGGGATCTTTACTGGTAGAAGAGAGAGGCATAAAAGCCCAAGACAGGAAAGAGACTTGAAGATGCTGTACTGCTGGTTTTATAGACAGAGGAAGAAATCCCCAGTAGCTAAGGGAGCTGAGTCAGGAGGATTGCGAGTTCAAAGCCAGCCTCAGCAAAAAGTGAGGCACTAAGCAACTCAGTGAGACCCTGCCTCTAAATAAAATACAAAATAGGGCTGGGGATGTGGCTCAGTGGTTGAGTGCCCCAGTACCCGCCCAATAGAGGAAAGAGTCCCGGATAATAGGGTACACCTGTAATTGTAGCTACTTGAGCAGCTGAGACAGGATGATCTCAAATACAAGGCCAGCCTTAGCAAATTAGCAAGACCCTATCTCCAAATTTAAAATAAAAAGGGTTGAGAATGTAGCTCAGTGGTAGAGTATCTCTGGTTTCAATCCCCAGTACCACCACCAAAAAAAGAGAGAGGAATGTTATAGTTTGAATATGAGGTATTCTCCAATAAGGTTATATGAGAGACAATGCAGGAATGTTCAGAGGTTAAATGATTTGATTATGAGAGCTATATCCTAGTCAGTGGACCATTCCATTTGATGAATTAATAATTTGAATGGGTTACTGGGTGATAACTATAGACAGGTGGTGTGTGGCTAGAGAAAGCAGGTCACTGAGAGCATGCCCTTAAGGATTATGTATCTTATCCCTGGCTCCTCTCTCTCTCTCTCTCAGCTTCTTATGAGCTGAGCTGAGAAGCTTTTCTTCACAACACCCTTTCATCATGATGTTCTGCGTCACTTCAGGCCCAGAGCAATGGAATAGGCCAATTGTGGCCTAAGACTTCCGAAACCCTGAGCCCCCAAAACACTTTTCCTCCTCTAAGTTATTCTTGTGAGGTATTTTGGTCACAGTGACAAAAAGCTGACTAACACAAGGAAGAAGCTACAAACTAAAGAATGTAGATGAGCCGGGTGTGGTGGCTCAAGCCTGTAATCCCAGCACTTAGGGAGGCTGAGATAGGAGAATCGCGAGTTCAAAGCCAGCCTCAGCAATGGTGAGGCGCTAAGCAACTCAGTGAGACCCTGTCTCTACATAAAACACAAAATAGGGCTGGGGATGTGGCTCAGTGGTCGAGGACCTGAGTTCAATCCCCAGTACCAAAAAAAAAAAAAAAAAAATGTGGATGGCCTTTAGGCATTAGAAAATTTTGGAAAGAGACAAATTCTTATTGGGTTTGGTGGTGAATACCTGTAATCCCAGCTACTTGGGAGGCTAAGGCAGGAGGATAGCAAGTCTGATGCCAGCCTCAGCAACTTAGAACCTGTTTCAAAATTTAAACAGAGATAGGGGTAGAGCTCAGTTGTAGAACACCCTTGGTTTCAATCCCCAGTACTGTGAACAATAACAACAAAAATTTCTCTCCTAGAGCCTCCAGAAGAAAAAAATCTTCAGTAGTCAGCTCAGAATGCCATAACAAAATACCTTTGACTCAGCGGTTTAAACAACAGGAATTTATTTTCTCATAGTTTGGAGGCTGGGAATTCTAAGATCAAGGCACTGACCGATTCAGTTCCTGTGGAGAGTTCTGTTAGTGGCTTGTAGAGGACCATCTTCTTGCTATGTTGCCATAGCGCAGGGACAGGGAACAAGTTCTCAGTGTCTCCTTATTAGGGCATTAATTCTATCATAAGGACCCTGCCCTCATGACTTCATCTAATCCTAATACCTTTCCAAAGAATCTCGTCTACAAATACCCTCACACTCTGGATAAGACATCAACACATGAATTTTGGGAAGTGGGGGGACACAATTGCACCCATATCAGCAGCCCTGCCAACCCATTGATTCTGAGATCCTTCTGACTTCCCCTCTCAATATAGAGGAAAAAATAAACAAATAAATTACACACACACACACATATATAAACAAAACTTCAATTCAGTTTCTCCTACGACATACTAACACAAATCACCTTCTTGATCCCAAAATGTATGGAGATGTCTCTCAACTAGCGAGCAAGCAAACAACAGTTCTGCACTGGATATCAGCTAGGTGTCCTCTAACTTAATTGAATTTTGACACCGTCTACCCAGAAGTAGCATCAGGTCCCACAGGTTGAGAACCCAGACTCTCCAGACTCCCACCACCACCACCACTTTTGACTCCAGTCACAAGTTCATATCTCTGGAACTTTTGACCAACCAGCTACCAACTAGGGTTCCCACTAGCCCCTCCTTTAGTATAATTAATTTGCTAAAGCAGCTCACAGTACTCAGGGAAACACTATACTTACATTTACTGGTTTATCATAAGTGATATTTTAAAACATACCAGTGAAGAGATGTATAGGGTGTGATACAGGAGAAGGGGCCTAGAGCTTCTTCCATACCCTTTCTGCATGAAAGAAAGAAGCTCCCTGAACACCATCCTTTTAGGTTTTTGTGGGAACTTTGTTGCATGAGCATGACTGAAACATGAATAAATATGTAGAACTGTGATTGGACAAAAAGGGCATAATATAAGGCTGGGGATACAGCTCAGTTGGTAGAGTGCTTGCCTCACATGCATAAGGCTCTGGGTTCAATCCTCAGCACCAAAAAAAAATCTAAGTTCCTAAAAGATTGATGCTCAGGGAGAACCTGAGAGGACAGGCAGAAAAGATAGATCCTATTATCATATATAATTTGGTTTAAAGGAAAAAGGGCATAATGTAATGCTAATACACGGAGTGGGGAAAACCTACAAGTTCTGTCTGTTGAGAGTCTTCTTGGATTTGATGGATTTGATGACAGCTATGACCTACTACCTAACAAGGTAAGTCAGAATTTATGTCTAATTCTGAGACAGAAAAGCAGGGGAAATTCATATTTTTACTTTTGATGACTCACCACAGGAAAGAGAAATTCTAGTTTCTGCGACCTGTTTAGGAAGAAAAAGGAGCAGGTAAAGGAGGGCAGGAGAAGATCAGAAACATATTTTTGCCTGAAGTGCCGCAATATTATAACAAAAGACTATCTTTTGTCTTCATTATTCTAAAGCTGTTTCAAAGCTGCTTCAGGAACCAAAGATAAAAGGCCAAATACTTAAACCTTATTGTTCTAGTCATTTAGGAAATAACAAGGGCTACGTGAGTTATGAGCCAGCAGCCACGGATGAATACAAACAAACAAAACAAAAAAAATATAATAGTACACCTCCAGAACTATAAGATAAAAACTTTATGTTAAGCCACGATATTTATGATCATTTGTTACAGCAACAATAGAAAACTAATATAGTTCAATATTTTCTTATTTGCGGCCTAACACAATTCTAATTGCTGCATAAATCTCCAAGAACAATAATAATCAATACTTATTAAGTACTTATTATGTGCTAAGTATGATTCTAAGAGCATTTAATTCTCAGAGCACTACCATGAGATAAACAAATGAATAAACTGAGGCTCAGAAAATTTAGGTAAGTTGCCCCAAGTCACACCTGTAGACAATGCCTAAATTTGAACCCAAATAGTCTAAGTCCAGAGACTATGTTCTTAAACACTATGCCTTATGTATCCAAGGATCAAAGCCAGAGGAACCCTCACTTAAAGAGCTAAAATCTTAGTCTATGGAAATTGTCAATTATCACTGTACAATATGGTTTGGCTAAGTGTCCCCCAGTGATCTATGTGTTAAAGGCTTAGTTGCCGGCCTGTGGTGCTACTGGGAAGTGATGGAAGCTTTAAGAGATAGGGCCTAAGCCGGGGCGCGGTGGCGCACGCCTACAATCCCTGCACTTTGGGAGGCTGAGACAGGAGAATTGTGAGTTCAAAGCCAGCCTCAGCAACAGCAACTCAGTGAGACCTTGTCTCTACATAAAACACAAAATAAGGCTGGGGATGTGGCTCAGTGGTCGAGTGTCCCTGAGTTCAATCCCAGGTACCAAAAAAAAAAAAAAAAGAGAGAGAGAGAGAGAGAGAGAGAGATAGGGCCTAGCAAGAGGAAGTTAGGTCATTAGGATTATGCCCTTGAAGGGGACATTGGGAACCTGGCCCCTTCCTGTCTCTCTTTGCTTCCTAGCTGCCATGCACTCCTGCCATGATATACTGTGCTGTCACAGGCCCACAGGCAACAGGGCCAAGTGACCATGGACTGAAACCTCTGAAACCAAAGCCAAAATAAACCTTTCCTCCTTATAAGGTTGGTTATCTCCAGTATTTTGTCACAGAAAGCTAACACACTGCCTAAGAAAAACTTGTCTTAACTGTTGGAATAATTTTTAGGCCATCATTGAAGTTCTAAACAAAAAAAGATTTTAAAATTCTCTTAGAAATGACAGATACTCAAGAATACTAAGGGGGTACAGATATAATCAATGTATATTATTTGCATATACAAATATGCCATGATGAAATCCATATTCTTACAACTAAAATTCACTAAAACAACGACAACAACAAAAAGAATACTAGGGGTTGGGGTTGTAGCTCAGTGGTAGAGCACAGGCCTAGTATGTGAGGCATTGGGTTTGATTCTTAGAACCATATATAAATAGATAAAAAGAAAGGTCCATCAACAACTAAAGTATATATATATATATTGTATATATATTTTATATGTATATAAAATATATATATTTTATATATATATATATATTTATTTAAAAAAAGAAATACTAGCCAGGTGTGGTGGCACAAGCCTGTAATCCCAGCACTTAGGGAGGCTGAGACAGGAGAATTGCGAGTTCAAAGCCAGCCTCAGCAATGGCGAGGCGCTAAGCAACTCAGTGAGACCCTGTCTCTACATAAAACACAAAATAGGGCTGGGGATGTGGCTCAGTGGTTGGGTGCTCCCGAGTTCAATCTCCTGTACAAAAAAAAAAAAAAAAGAAGGAAATACTAAGGGACCTGGTACAAGAAACACTAGAAAACTGTATTGTCTTATGTATAAAAAATGAAAAAGATTGATATTTGATTAAATGAAAGGAGTTGTTGACCAAGTGTAAGACTCTTAAGTATTTTTATTTGGTTCCAGAACAGTGATTCTCACACTTTAGCATGCACCAAAACCTGTGGAGGGTTGTTAGAAATCAGATTGCTGCACTCTATGCCCAGAGCTTCTGATTTTGTAGTCCTGAGGTGGGGTCTAAGAGTTTACATTTCTAACAAGTTCCTAGTAACACTGATGCTGAAATTTCCAACACCATAAATGTATAAAAATGTTTTTCTAAAATATATTAAATTTAACTTGTACTCTCAGCCAAATCAATTAATGTCCTTGTTTGTACTGTATGGTGACAGATTATGCTTAAGGTAGAAGTTACATTAATGATTTCACTTTTAAAAATTATTGTATATTTGCTAAATGCCAGGCACAAGCTAGATTTGGGGAATAAAAAGATATATAAGTCCTATTCCTCTTTCAAATTAATCACATCCAGTGGGGTGGACCAACATAAAAATGATAATATATGAGAAAAAGAATGGAGATAAAATGCTCAGGAACACAATGAGAGGGCAATAAATTTGCCCAGGAGACAGTCAAGAGGGAGCTCCAGAGGTGCAGGGTGTCAAAGAACAAAATTACAACAATTTTACTTAAAGATCTTCATTGGCTTTTGTTTTATGATTCTAGAACTGTATAACATTTCATTCCATAAAATAGAGTAAGCATTCCAATGGTCTGAGCAGAAAAAGTTGTTTTGGTTTTGGTTATTGTTGTGTTTTTAGAGGTTGGTTTTACCGACAGAAAAGGCCTGAAAAAAGCAAAAACAAAGACAAAATGTAGATCGGTCATTTCAAAGTTCCTTTCCTTCTAAAGCAGGGACAGGGAGAGAGAAAACTACAAAAATAACTGGTCAACATCAGAAACTTCAGGTTACTTTTTGTAAGAGTTAAAGAACGTAAGGATTAAAGCCAAAGAAACTTCACTATTGCATAGAGTGGTCTGTTTGGAAAATCTGGCTATCTTTCATTCTAATTTCTGGGAACATCAGATAATTGGTGACCCTGGCAGTTCAGTGTGGGCAATCCAATATGAGTTTTAATTGGGCCTGTTGGAGTCTGCTGCAAGTCCAAACTAATGGCCTTATTTAACAGGTGATAGTCAAGTGGATCCACAAACACACACCCAGAAAGTGTTCATCAGTCAGAAAGTAGTAAGGCATTTTAGGCAGAGTGCATGTTTTAGTCACAAGACAATCAGTGGGATACAGAAATAGAGAAGAGAAAAATATAAGAAGGGGTAGAGATAAGGGTAAAGACCTGCTGGAGACAGTGTTGATGATATACTCTTCATCTTTATGGGTTCAGAAATCCAAAGAGCTATTGTGTGTCAGGCTCCAATGCTATGCCCCTGGGGACAGGATGGAGGCGCATGAAAGAACCATACTCCTCTTCCCTGGGCATTTAAGCTGGAATTTATTTCCGAGAATCAACCCTCCCCCCTCTCCTTATAATAAATTTTTATTTCATTTCTGTAAGAAAAGGCAGGCTTACCCTCCTGCTAAGTTACTGAGAGAGAAAAAAATTTTTAAAGAATTTAACCATTTTTTAATTTGTTTTTTATATGATGCTGAGGATTGAACCCAGTGCCTCACCCGTGCTAAACAAGCACTCTACCACTGAGCTCTACCACTGAGGCAGGTAAAGTTTAATTCACTTGCTTTCTTTGCCTAACAAGTGAGTGGGTTTGCACAAATTTGGGCATACTGGTCAAACTAATGGCTGTTTCTGAGGCACAGCTGTCAGAGCTTTCTCTTTCAGTGGGTTTTTAAATGATCCAAATAATTTAAATTATCTTTCTTAAATTTCATTCACATTCCATTTGGACACCTATAGTGGTTCTATATGCCCCTCAATAATGCTGAACAAATATGCTTTATTAGCCGGGAGCTGTGGCACACGCCTATAATCCCAGCACTTTATGAGGCTGAGACAGGAGAATCGCAAGTTCAAAGCCAGCCCCAGCAAGGGCAAGGCGCTAAGCAATTCAATAAGACCCTGTCTCTAAATAAAACACAATATAGGGCTGGGGATATGGCTTAGTGGTCGAGTACCCCTGAGTTCAATCCTTGGTACTATATATATATGCTTTATTATTCCTGACAGTACAAGCTCATACGTCTAGTCATGACTTCTCAAACATTCTTATCTCTTTTTAAATTTTTTTTTACTTGTAGATGAACACAATACCTTTATTTATTTATTTATTTATTTATCTTTATGTGGTGCTGAGGAGCGAACTCAGTGCTTCATACATGTGAGACTAGTGCTGTACCACCGAGCCAAGACCCCAGCTCCTCTCATCTCTTTTTTTTAAACTGTTTTTATAAGTTGGTTATTAATCACCACTTTAGTATATGAATATAACCTCCTTCATAAACAGTAAGATAGTAAAAAAAAGTTTAAGTTCCCTTTGACAATGCCATGCCTCACTTTCCCCAGGAGAGTCCATGTGAAGCACTCTACCTCTGAGTTACATCCCCAGCCCTTTTTATTTTACTTGTTATTTTGAGACAGGGTAAAATTAAGTTGCCCATGCTGGCTTCAACTTCACCATCCTCCTACCTTCACCATCCTCCTGAGAGCAGGGATCATAGGTGTCCAACTGCACTCGGCCAGGTGGGTTTTCTTTTTTTAAAAATATTTTTAGTTGTAGATGGACACAATACCTTTATTTATTTATGCGGTGCTAAGAATCAAACCCAGTGCATTACAGGTGTTACCGCAAGTGCTCTACCACAGAGCCACAACCCCAGCCCAGGTGGTTTGTTCTTGAGAACACTTTAGGTGCTTCCTTCTATTCTAATTTTGGTTTCATTTACCATGTAAATGTAAGGAAATCATAAACTTGCCTAGTTCAAATAGCTTAGTCATTAAACCTTCCCATGGGTGTACCTGGGAACTCTGATGCTTATTTGTGCTTTTCTAATAGTCTTAATTTGTTCAAAGTGTCCTTTGAGTACAGACAACAGAAAGTTGACACCTGTTTATTCTGCAGCTGTTAGCTGGCTTTCAATTTTTGTTTGTTTGTTTTATGATACTTGAGATTGAACTCAGGGGCACTTGATCACTGAACTAGATCTCGAGACCTTTTTATTTTTTATTTTGAGACAGAGTCTCACTATGTTGCTGAAGTTGGCCCTGAACCCGTGATCCTCCTGCCTCCGCCTCCCAGGTTGCGGAGATTACAGGCTGCACCACCGCAACCAGTTTAGCATTTGCTTCTGACTGAAGTTGTAAATATTTAGTAAGAGTATTGGCATTCATAGTGTACATAAATATTATCTGTTTTTCTTTCAGTTGGTAAAAATAAAATAAATATTGAAAGAATTATAAATTTTAATTAAAGTATGTTTTAACTCAACATTTGGAATAAAATTAATTTTAAAATTAGATTCATTTAGCTACTAGTGTGTGTGTGTGTGTGTGTGGCTGGAGATGTAGTACAGTGGTAAAGAGCTAGCTAGCATTCACAAAGTTCTGGGTCTAATCCCCAGTACTAGAAAACATACACACACAAATATGTAAATATACGTGTGTGTGTGTGTATTACAATATATTAGTATATAGGTTTAAAGCTTAAGATACAATTTCATCAAAATGTATCCTCAGACTCACAGGTAGTTCAAATGCGATTTACAAACATATTAAGAAAGCATTTATAAATATTTGTCAGTGTCCATGTATTCTGGTTAAGAAGTACACATTATACTTTGTGTTTATGTTTATGCTCATTTGCTAGACTTCACAGGATCTCTACAACATGGCCTTTGTTAAATGTATTTACAGGATAGTTCTTAATTCCTCAGCTACACTTATGTATAATTTTTCCTACTGTTCAGCTATTTTTATTTTCCAGATGAAATTTAGTATTCTCAATTTATCATCATGATTTACCATTTATCAACCAAATTTTATAAAAACATTTTGACTATTTAAAAATAAGAATTTACACACACACACACACACACACACACACCCCTTTTTTTGACATGGGGTCTTACTGTGTTGCCCAGGTTGAACTCAAACTCCTGGGCTCAAGCCAGGTGCAGTGGTGTACACCTATAATTCCAGCAATTCAGGAAGCCGAGGCAAGAGGATCACAAGTTCAAGGCCAACTTCAGCAACTTAGCAAGGCCCTAAGTAACTTAGCCTTACAGTATATTGTTATACATATATAGGCATATTTCATGTTATTTCACAGAGTTACATTCCTTATTCCTTAAGAGTACACACATTCTTTTTAACATCTACATAATTTTTTTTTTTTTTTTTTGGTACTGGAGATTGAACTCAGGGGCACTTGACCACTGAGCCACATCCCTAGCCTTCTTTTGTGTTTTATGTGGAGAAAGGGTCTCGCTGAGTTGCTTAGCGCCTTGCTGTTACTGAGACTGGCTTTGAACTCGCGATTCTCCTGTCTCAACCTCCCTAAGTGCTGGGATTACAGGCTTGTGCCACTGCGCCCGGCTAACATCTACATAATTTTTCATAGTCATTTTTGTATGATTTCAAATGTGGCCAGTTTGGGGGGGTGCTCAAAATAGGAGAATTTGCACCTCTTGAACCCAAAGCTAGCCCTGAACAAAAATGAAGTAACTGAAATTTGCCATTTGTTTGTTGTTGGTTTTGTTTTTGTGGTGCTAGGGATTGAATAAGGACCTTGCACATCCTAGGCAAGTACTCTACCACTGAACTACATTCCCAACCCTAGATTCTTTTATTTTTTTTTTCCCTTTTATTGTAACCTTTTTCTCCATTCCCTTCTTAAAAGAAATATTCCTTAAAGGTTTATTTCAGGAGTACGATGGTGTTCAATATTAGAATATACTCTAATGTAGTTCATAATATTAATATATTTAAGGAAAAATGTTTATTCACAAAATGTGTGGGCTGAGGTATAGCTCAGTGTTTGAGCACTTGCATAGTTAACACAGGGAAGGCCCGAGATTTGACCTCCAGCACGAGGGGGTGGGGGGCATGACTCTCAATAAGAACAATGAGCTTTGTGGCATTTTAATTTGCCCTATCTCATCCTCTCTCCCCAACTTCATGGGTAGCTTTGGAAACTACCATCCTGGAATTGCCCAACAACCAACTGCAGAAGATAAGATACAGTTGAAGTTTCTTGAAAGCTCCATTCATAAATAATTGTCATTATTTTACCTACCTGAGAGCTCCCTGGTACAGCCCAATAACAACCTTTGTCTTTATTGTCCTGATTCAGAGTTCACCTGGTGCAGTCTTTCTTCCAGGGTCGTTTGTCAAAAACAATCAGCAGCGATTCTTTATTAACATCATGTCTGCCTGAGTCAGTGGATAACAACTGGGGTAAATTATAGGCCTAATGAAAAGTTTATAAGGAATAGCCCGGGACTGAGATGTCCAGAAGGGGTTTTAAGAAGCTCTGACATGGCTGCGGATGAGCTCCGTGGTAGAACACTTGCCTAGCACTAGCACGAGCACTTGTGAGGTCTTGATCTCAGCACTGAAAGAAAGAGGGATAGAAAAGAGAAGAGAAAAAGAAAAGTTCTGACATATTACTAGGAATTTAGAAGGCAAAATACATGCAAAGGGCTCTGAATATATCCTAAAATTATGTTCATAAAGACCTGAGAATATCCTACACTCTAACTTCTGGCTGACCTAAAGACTTGTTATAAGCAGAAAGTGAAAGCTAAGACGAAATTGCCACCTCTGTCTGAGTATTGAAGGTTTGCCCTGACACACACATACTGAGCCCCTCAGCAAACACTGGGAAACATACTGGTTCTAGGAATCTAACAAAATCTCTGTCTAATTATTAGCTAATGCCAAGCTAACAAACTAGAGACTTCAGACACTCAAACTAGAGATGCTCACCAAAGAACACTTCAGCAAAAGTCATTCCATAAATGACAATAACAACAAATAATGGGAAAGGGAGAATTGATTTCCAGAGATGCAACATTATGTTATGGGTATTTTCTAGACTTCAATAATGAATAAATGAGACATGCAAAGCGATGAGAAAACATGACATGTAAGCCAGGTGTAGTGTTGCACGCCTGTAATCCCAGCACTTTGGGAGGCTGAGACAAAAGAATCACGAGTTCAAAGTCAGAATGGCAAGGCACTGACCAACTCAGTGAGACCCTGTCTCTACATAAAACACAAAATAGGGCTGGGGATGTGGCTCAGTGGTCGAATACCCCTGAGTTCCATCCACAATACCAAAAAAAGAAAGAAAGAAAATATGATATGTAAAGGGAAAGGAGCAGTTAATAGAAATTATCCCTCTGGGAGCCCAAATGTTGGAATTATTAGACAAAGACATGAAATTTACTATTTTAAATGTGTTCCAAGAAACAGAAGGAAACTATATGTCTGAAGAACTAAAAAAAATAAGTATGAGAAAAGTATGAGAATCAGGTCTAATCAAGTCGAGAATATCAATGAAAAGAGATATCAGCCGGGTGCGGTGGCTCACGCTTATAATCCCAGCACTTAGGGAGGCTGAGACAGGAGAATCGTGAGTTCAAAGCCAGCCTCAGCAATGGCGAGGCACTAAGCAACTCAGTGAGACCCTGTCTCTACATAAAACACAAAATAGGGCTGGGGATGTGGCTCAGTGGTCGA